>JABCPV010000065.1:0-177045 GCA_016584345.1 Suillus ampliporus | reverse complement strand
GGATGAATCACACCACAGGACTCGTCAAAAGGATAAAAACAATGGGGATAGAATTGAGAGGGAACGTCCAGGTCTACGATGAAGTAAGAACAAGGAGGTTAAGTCTAAGGAGTTCTACTGACTACTACCTAGACTATATACTACTATTGAGTCGGAGATATCTGAGTATGAAAGGTGGTGATATATCTATATATGGTCATAACATTGTGCCTAGGGTATAGGGCTTCTTACCAACCAATCAACTACAAGAAAGGGTTCATAGGGGTTAGGGGTATCGGTGATTAAGCAGGGTCTCAGGGTGCTGCTTCTATTCAGGGTGAGCGGAGATGAAGGTCATGAGAGAGTTCTGTGACAAGAAGTCTCGAGCGGTGATTAAGGATCTCGATAAAGGGATAGGGTCTGGAGATTCATCGGGTACGATCGGATCTAAGGGTTCTCCAGGGTCTTCGGTAATGAGCATGCTTCTTCTATGAGTGGCGCTTCTATGATAGGGGTTCGTTCATTTAGCTGTGACTGTGCAACAGGTTCTAATGTAAGGGGTTCGGTGAATGACAGAGGTAACTCTTAACGTGTCATGTATGATTGTTGAAGGTGTGCGACGTAAAAGGATGATGATGTGAGAGACGGCTCGTAAGGGACTCTCGGTTGTGGTTCGATCATAGAGGCGTGCAGATGCGTATGATGTAGCCCGTTGCCTAATCATAGGACTTCTAAGGATGTGATGAGTGTTGGATGTCTAGGGTTACGGATATGGATGGATGACGTCGATGTAGTATAGATGTGATTTGAAGATAGTGATCGTTAATCGGTTATCCATCTTATCTTATCAGGGATCTTATCTAATCTAATCTTATCGGATAGGTGACTTAGGGTTTGATAATCGAATTTTAGATGCAGTAGGAGGCATTCGTGACAGAATGTTTATGTATTTTCAAGTAATTGGATAATAGCAAGCCAGAACCAAAGTATAACAAAGTGATGTAGAGATATGTCTGAAAGCCCTATATCATGGCTTGAATGTGAGATATATAATGTGGGAACTCGACCATATATGGGCAAGGTATGGTAATTTCAAATACATAACTCATTCAGGACACTTTTTTGACTCTATATTTAACCAAGACTATTCTATGATTCTAATACTTTGTGTTATCCCCCTTGGTTTTAATAAATTCTGCAATCCTCCTAGGTATACTTTCTATCAATTTCTGACACTCCTCTTTAGCAATCTTATTCCACTCTGCTGCAACTCTCTCCCATAGTTCAAATAGCCCATTTAGAGGATCTTGATAGGTAGCAAGTAGTCTTTTGAGTAATTCCCAGAGATGTTCAATGAGATTGAGGTCTGTCGACTGTGCTCGCTATTATATAACATTGATACCATGATCTTTAAACCATTTTGTAGTCAATTTTGAGATGTACTGATAATGTCTTCTTCATCAATTTCTGACTTTTGCATGCTTTTGAGTAGACACTCCTCTAGAATAGAGATGTACTGCTCTGCATTCATCCTTTCTTCCACCTCACAAAGAATCCCCACACCATTCCACCCTATACAACCCCATACCATCATACTTCCTCCTCCAGTGTACCCTTGACTTCTCTTTCTCCTAATGGTTCTCCTGCCTTTTTCCACATATATTCTTGGTTGTCTGACCCCATTCTATTGATTTTTGTTTCATCTGACCAAATAACCTTCTTCCAGTCTTTCACAGTCCAATGTTGGTGCTTTAAAGCAAAGGCCAGCCTTCTCTTCCTATGAGCTGCAGAGAGAAGAGGTTTTTTTTTGGGTACAGCCTTAAGATTGGCTGCCTTGAGGGTGTTTCTAATAGTTTGGGTTAAGACAGGAGTGAAGATGATGGAATTGATGAACTTGGTAGCTTGGGTAGCATTTGAAGCCTTGCCAGATAGAATTTGGTGAACAATAGCTCTTTAGTTCTGTAGAGTAAGCTTGGGAGGACATCCCATTTTAGTATTTTCCTTATCTGGTATGTCCTTTTTTATGACTCTGGTAATAGTAGACTTACCAAGACCAGTTTGGAAGCAATATCCCTGATATATAAACCAGAGGTACAGAGAACAAGGATATTATCCTTTTAAGCAGAGAAGATGGGCTTCATGATGATTATGTTGAATTTCATGATCTTGTTTGGGTGTATATATTCAAATGATATTAAAATTAAACCATATTATTATCATGACACCATTTTATCTAATAATATTATGCATGAATGGTCTAATTTTGTGATTTTAACATAAAGTCAAAAAAGTGTCTGAAAGAGTCATGTATTTAAAATTACCATATCTTGCACATATATGGTCGTGTTCCCGCGCTATATATCTCAGATTCGAGCCATGATATAGGGCTTTCAGAGATATTCCTATACCACTTTGTTGTAGTTTGGTTCTGGCTTACTATTATCCAATTACTTGAAAATGCATAAACATTCGGACACTTTTTTGAGCCACTGTGGCTCGCACATCTGTCACATCCATCCTGTCCACATCTGTTTGACCTCATTGGTATGTACTCACACACATTTTCTTGTTACTGACTGAATACAGACATATCCTCTCACCCTCCACTATTTTCTGGATTACTTATGGCACAGTCTAGACTTGCTATCTATATAGGAAAATACTCTACCCTATAAGCATAGAGATTTTCGGAAAACTTATCATGTTACCTCTCCCACTTTCCCTTCTCTTTACCAGAATATTGTTGTGACTTATACCCACTATCAATCTAACTTTTAATGACCTTCCTTCAACTTTGAATTGCATCCTACATGTATCTGCAAGTTCCATCCTCCATCCGACACATCTGAAACATCCATACATTCCATATCCCATCCACTTTTCATCCACTTTTGTGGATCCCTCATTCTGTAGGGTCATTTAAGACAGAGACTACTTCCCAGTAGCAATTCCCTTTAGGGTCGAACATGCTTGTTCTCAAGTAAGGCAGTAGGTAGCAAAGACCCAACTTTGGAGTAGATCAAGTTTCCTCTACTCTTTTTGTAGTACCCACAATGGTCAAGTTGCTTTCTTGAACCCTCCACTTTCAAGTATTTTACTGATATCTTACTAGGATCTTAACCTATTGATACCATTAGACTATGGATAGACTTTCCTTGACAAGGACTACAACAATGGTTTTCATGAAAAAAGTTCTCACAGTCTACCAGAGATGTTGGACACCATAGCCACTGAATTACTACTTATTTATACTTATATATTGTAGAAATAACCTTCCCACTTGAACACACTTTTAAAAATTCAACATGTACTTAAATCACAGCCTCTAATGTGTTCTTATTTTAAATTTATATAACTTACCTCCTTAAACATTATTATCATACTTAATTTTGGTCATGCATTAATTACTATTATTGTGTTTCCTTTGTGAAAAACAGAAATTAAGTCAGAATGATTTGCTTTAACAACTTGGTGAACTTAGCATCAAATTAAGTCTATTTAAGTAAGGTAAGATGGCTAAGACTTTTTCCCATTTTCCTGATGAAACACCTTGTCATCCCTCTCCATCAGTATCTGCAAGATCATGCTTGTAATCTCCCCATTTCTAGGCCACAATCCAAAGCCACAACAATGTTCTTGACAATCTCATGTAACAGTTCTAAGATCAAATGGCTCTTACCACCATTGAAACTGTCCATCATATTAGTAACAATGACATTAAATTATTTCTGAGCCTTCTCTGAAATCCAATACCAATGATTTAGCATAGATGTCATCCAGCTATGCAAACAATGCTGGATGAAGACTAATTGTGTGCAACATAGGGCAAGTGCCTACTCTCTCCCAAGATTATCAATGAATACCTTGCTTATGATGTCCATCCACCTCAGGAAGGGTGGGTGGGAGAGCTAGGTGGTGGAAATTGGGGAGGAAGTGAAGACATACAGGAGGCCATTTGTGAGTAGAAGAAAGTGAGGACAATACAGATGGTTGAGTGGGAATGGTGTGGTTTGGGCATCAACCAGTGCTTGGAGGTTCACTCCTGCAAGAAAATAGTAGTTGTAATACAATATGTTAAAATAAGGTGTAGAGCTTTGAGATAATCACTGTTGCACATATTCCTAGAATGAACAGGCTCTCTGTCATGATGCTTAGCTGTGCATCCTTCAGAAGGATTTCAGTTTGCAAAGGTCAGTGGGGTAGCAATGTGTTGTGATCAAGTAAGCTTTTGATCTTGATACCAGGGGCATAGTGGAATATGAGGCACTAGCATAAAAGTACAGTACACAGCTCCCTCTTTTGCAATATTTTTCCTTTGCAATTGGTGTGATCTGACTCATAAAGGCCAGACATCTGGGATGGGTATTTGCATGCATGGTTATGTGCTAGTCATCTTGCACACTAAGCTAGATAACTAAATGTTGGGTGAATCATCTGTTTCCTCCTCCTCTTTTAATTTTAAACTCTAATCGAGAAATTCCAGAGTTGGTGCTCTTATATTTTTTCCACACACTGGGAAGTCTGCTTAATGTAACAATGAACATTCCAGTCTGCTCAAAATCAGGATCAGGGTCATTAGGTTGGTGAACTTGAAGGCTGGTTCCATGTACATCCTTTGGTCACCAGACTACAAGAGTATTAGGAGCACTTTTGACCTAAATGGCATGTGAGCTAATGAATAAATATCCATCAATACTTTGAAGTGATTGGTTGGTTGTCCAAGAGAGGGCAAATGCATGGGGCTGGCTCTTAGAAGGTGGGGAGTAGGTAATCTTATCAACTCATTTTTTTTGCTATTTAAGCCATATATTAGCTTCACTCACTGCAATTCCCTACACTTGCATGCATCATATGAGATCATTTATTCATCCAAGATAGCTCTGTTCTCTCTGAACAGGCATTCTCAAATAGAGAAATCACTTCTACTGTGTGATGCAATACCCTTGCAACTTCCATATTCACCTCATTACAGTTGTTAAGGATGCATATAGGAATGACTACCTTTCTGCAACAGTAGAGACTGAGTGACATGCAGCTTCATTGGACATATAGCTATGAGTATAAGTACTTAAATTATGTTTTTTTTGGCTGGCTGTAAAAATTTGTGTTCAGTTTGTGTTTGAACCCATAAAAGACCAAACCTGACCATTCTGAACCATTTGCAGAGGTCCAGTTCAAGGTTTGTCAATTCTGGTGGAACTGGACCTAGGTTCAGTTCTTGGTTCTTCCTCAACTCTCTGTAAACTAGATCAAACTGGACTGCAGCAGCACTATATGTGAAACCTCCCTGAGTCCTCCTTGGAGGGTATGGTGTAACAGGGGACTTTGGAACATGAAATCCTACCAGTATTAGTTGATGGGGGGAGGTAAAATGCAATACCATTCTTGTATGGAGGTGCTGGGTGGACCTTTTTGGAGTTGCAACTGATATGCTTCCAAATACCTCAAAGTACTGTGGTGTTAGATACCAATTCCCTTGAAGAATTTCCTTTATGACAGTAGCACACCCTGGTACTACTTCTCAGTATATGCCAGCTCCATGATAGGACACACTGAACATAAACCTCATAGATAGGGATGTTCTCCTCTGATCCATATACACAAAGGCAGATGATGGAAGTAGAGTCCCTTTCATCCTTAAAGATCACTTCAAATACCCCTCTGTTACCTGAAATCACATTCTTTACAGATGCCACAGATTCCCCGAGTAAGAATATCTTACCTATCTAGATCATAAGCCTCTGAGTTAGGAGCTTGGTTGGAAGAATGGCTACCTTGTATTCATTCTGGGGTAGGCATCTTACCAAAAGTTGCATGGATTATGCATGGAATTTCATGCACAAATTTTATTGTAAGTATAGTGCCAACATCAAGGTATACTTGGTGAGGTGTGAGTTCAAATATACTGTTAAGACCATACTCAAGGGGAGATGAATCTGAGGAGCTCGGTTTCAGCTCATGTGCTGTACCCCTTATCTGAGTACATGTTCCTAATTTCCAAAGGGTCCAGTAGTACTGGTGGGTCTGGTCATAGGTGATCCAGTAGTATAAAGGGTGAAACAGAGATATACTACTATGGCCAGAGCTAGTAGTAGAAATAGACAATTAGACTACCTAAAGGTAGAGCCAGTAATAGGAAAAGACTAGGTGATCAACCCAGAGTCTTAGACAGGGTTGATAGGAGTTGAGAAACTCAAGTCTGGAGGAACTGGAATGAGTAGGAACTATGTTTAATATTTAAACTAAGGAAACTATAGGGATGTACAGCAACTTATATACTATAGGTGGTCTGATGGATAAGTAAGCAGGAATGGAGGAGGCCATGAATGAGTATATGGAAAGTTCATTAGTAAGTACAGCAGAGCATATGGAAAGTCTAGCAGATCATTGAGAAATGAAGTTAGGGATTAACTGAGGAAACATGGATTAGTCAACAGATGGAATACATAGAAGCTGAAGGCTAAAGATAAAGAGAAAGTCTATATGAGAATGGGTCTGGTTAAGTAGATCTGTGTGGAGGTCAGGACTGGTGGTCCAGTGGAAGTGTGACCTAAATGGGAATAGAGGCACCAAAGATCTGGGATATGACACACTCACTTCATTGACAGTCATAGCCAGTGTGAAGTTTGAAAAAATCCTAGACAAGTCTTTTACTCCTAAAGCTGCAGCATACCTGATCTATAGGGGGTTCCCCATAGTGTTCAAGATCTTAAAGGTATATCACTGGCAGGTAGCTCCTAAGACACTCTTGTATCTGTTGAACCCTGGGCAGTATTGCAGATGCAGCTGGGGGATACTGGAACATGTTCCCAGGTGTAATTGAATATTAATGCTGGGCAGCAGAGGATATTTTTCATGGTGTTTTTTTAAAATGGTTTGGATGATGTGATTGTGCAGAATGTAAGTCTGTTCTTAGAGATACATCAGGGTACAGTATCCAAGAAGTTCTTGTAATTTTCAATAAATGTATGACAACCAAGTTGTTCAACAGCTTACCTGGTAGATATGATGGAAGCCACTGGCAGTGGAGTTAATGCCAATATATGATGGGTGGCAGATGAGTCAGAGACTGTTACACCAAGTGTAACAAGAAGGAACAAAGCAAAATAATCTACAACAGAGGGGCAGCCTCTAAGGTCAAATTAATAGGCTGAGGCTCAAAGAGAGACCTTAGAGTCTAGTCAGATAGAGTTCAAGAGGAAATCCATGTAGGTCAAGCTGAAGAACAGCAGTGACCTACTAGTGGTATTTATACAAGAGATGAGGCTATGCTAGGTACAGGATAAAGTAATAATAGTACATCATCAGTTAGCAACATGCATAAGCAATAAGGAGATGAGTAAGTATGGTCTAAATATATGGACAGGTGATCAAAACATGCATCCATGGTATGTACCAAGGGAAAAAGTATTAACTTTAGGTTATGTAGTAGACAGCATTGGCTGCAGGTATGAATATATTACAGTACCTTCTGGTCTAAGGAAGTGAAGCAGACATGTATTGGAGCCAGTCAGTATGTGACAGATCCAGTCTAAGTGTAATGGAGCTGGATGGAGTGGACTGGAGCAAATGGAAACAAGTTATGTGAATAGGAGAGATAATATTTTGACCCTCTATCTAGTACATAATACTCTATACTTATAGTGTACAACTGATGCTATGATAACACTACTAATCCTAAGTAATCTGGTGTGAATGAGAAAAATAAGATGCTGAGTGGATCAGTTACTTTCCAAGGGTGCAAGAGTAGTACTCATCCCAAGAGGTTTGCTACTGGACATCCTCTAATAAGTACAAGGAGAGTAAAGACTAGACTCTATCTAATAACCCAAGTCAATCCTATCCTTGATAAGATGAGGAATCCACGAATGCAGAAAATGCAGATGGGCATGGAAAGATGCAGATAGTGTGGGCAGATATAGGAAGATGCAGACAATGTGGACAATGCAGGTGTGCAGATGTATATGCATTATAGATCAAGTCAAAGAGTGTTCATTTACAAAATAGCAGAATAGTGAGTATCCTTCTAAAAGGAAAACAAAGTGCAAAGTAAAGTGCGGATAAGGATCAATCCTATTCTACATATCTGTGCATCTATATGTAGGAAAAAAGGATCTGAAGTGCCCTGGTATACAGGTACCATGTTCAGAGTGCTCTACATGCATCTGGATCAAGTAGCAGAAGAAGTATGTAATACAATGGAATCTTTATGAAAATAGTGACAGGTGATTAGAAAAATTACCAATGAGAATAGATGGACATGGACTGCAGATGTATGGACAAGCAGACATGCAGACATGTGGTGTAGGGAGCATTTCTACGCTGGGCTCATATTCATCGATTTTCTGATATATCATACATCCATCTGACCCTGCATCTGTCCCATCTGATCCTCATCTGACTCATCTGATACACATCCACTTTTCAGATGATATGTGGATACCTTCAGATCTTTTCCTATAGCTCACACATCTGCCGCATCTGTCCTGTCTAAGTCCATTTGACCTCATTGGTATATACTCACACACATTTTCTTGTTACTGACTGAACACAGACATATCCTCTCACTCTCCACTATTTTTCAGATTTCTTATGACACAGTCTAGACCCACTACCTATAGAGGAAAATACTGTCTCTATAAGCATAGAAGTTTTTGGAAAACCTATCATGTACCTCCTAGTACCTCTCTCACACTTTTTCTTTGTCAAAATATCACTGTGACTTATACCAACTATCAATCTAACTTTTGATGACTTTTCTTTGACTTTGAAACGCATCCTACATGCATTCACAAGTTCCGTCTGCCATCCAATGCATCTGATGCATCTATATGTTCCATATCCTATCTGCTTTTCATCTGCTTTTGTGGATCCTTCATCCTACCTGTGGTATGATCCTATCAGGTCATTCTAGACATAGACTACTTCCCAGTAGCAATCCCCTTTAGGATCAAACATGCTTGTTTCTCAAGTGAGGCAGCAAGTAGCAAAGACCCAACTTTGGAGTAGTTTGTTGTAACCCTCTACTCTATTTGTTATACCCACAGCGGACAAGTAGAAGTGCGGACACACAGATGGACAGACAGACATGTAGACATGCCAATATGTGGATATGTGATGGTAAGGATGGCATTGAGGTGTGTCTGCAAGGTTACAGTGAGGATGTTCCCTACACTAGGATATCTTTCATCCCAGTAAGCAATGTACAGTACTTCACACAGTAAAGCACTACTCCACAGTGAATGATTTAAATAAGGTTTATTATGCTAACCTAGTCTGGATGCAGCTTAGCATCTCCAGACTTAAACTATACTATGGGTCCAGTTGCTTGTCCATTGGGGCCAGACTTGTTTGTCTGGAATGTCCTGGACTTGTCAGCATGTGACCAGAATCTAACAAAAGGAAGTGCATAGCATGACATCCATAACAGAGACTGTCAGCAGGTTGGACTGTGGTGCTAATGCTAACATGATTGTGGGTGGTGAATGAGCCAGAGATTGTTACTGAGGGGATAGTTTGGGCTGCATCAGCAAATCCCTATTTTGGGTGTAGCACCCTAGCCACACAGCATGACTACAGCACAGTACAGCACATCACAGTGCACACAGAATTTTTTGTAACAAGTTTGTAGCATCATATAGGTGCTTCACTCTATGTAAAAATTAGTGCAATCTATTTAGAAATATGTATATAAAATTATAGGCTCGTAAGAATCAAGTATTATGATCAATTTGTGTTTGCTGCAGCACTGTGCAGGGGGGGACCTCACTGTGACACTGTGATGGCTATGTGGCACTATGTGGTGTTATGTAGTACAGTACATAGGGTTAGGGCTTTGCTGATGTGATGTGATACCATTCTGAATCATGTTCCATCTGGTGGTTTGCACACCATTATGAATCTAAATATTAGGGTTGACTGGTAAGTTCCCACTATGTACAGTGACTTAAAAAAGTGTCCCAATGTTTGTGCATTTTCAAGTAATGAGACAATAGCAAGTCAGGACCTACCTGGTTGATAATGCTATAGGGATATGTCTGGAAGTGCTGCATCGGAGCTTGAATCTGAGATATGTAGCATAAGAAACAGAGCCAATATGAGTATGATATGGTAATTCTAATCCTATGACTCATTGGGATACTTTTTTGACATTGTGTAAAAATCACAAAATCAGACTATTTATGCCTAATATTATTAAATAAAATGGTGTTATAATAATAATATGGTTTTATTTTAATATAATTTGAATATATAAACCCAAACAAGATCATGAAATTCAACATAATCATCATGAAGCCTATCACCTCTGCTCAAAAGGATAATATCCTTGTTCTTTGTACTTCTGGTTTATCTATCAGGGACATTGCTTCCAAATCTGGTCTTGGCAAGTCTACTATTGCCAAAGTCATAAAAAAGGACATACCAGATGAGGAAAATACTAAAATGAGATGTCCTTCCAAGCTTACCCCACAGAACAAAAGAGCTATTGTTCATTAAATTCTATCTCACAAGACTTCAAATGCTGTCCAAGCCACCAAGTTCATCAATTCCATTATCTCCACTCCTTTCTCCATTAAAATAGTCATAAACACCCTTAAGGCAACCAATCTTAAGGCTGTAACCACCTCTTCTCTGAGCAGCTCATAGGAAGAGGAGACTGACCTTTGCTTTAAAGCACCAACATTGGACTATGGAAGACTGGAAGAAGGTTATCTGGTCAGATGAGACAAAAATCAATAGAATGGAGTCATATGGACAAGAGTATGTGTAGAAAAGAGCAGGGGAACCATTAGGAGAAAGAAAAGTCAAAGGTACACTAAAGCTCAGAGACAGAAGTATGGTGGTGTGGGGCTGTATAGGGTGGAATAAAGTGGGGATTCTTTGTGAGGTGGATGGAAGGATGAATGCAGAGCAGTATATCTCCATTCTAGAGGAGTGTCTGCTCAAAAGCATGCAGGAGTCAGGAATTGATGAAGAAGACATTATCTTTCAATAAAATAATGATCCCAAGCATACCTCAAAGCTCGCTATAAAATAGTTTGAAGACCATGATATTAATATTCTATCATGGCCAGCACAGTCTCCAGACTTTAATCCCATGGAACATCTTTGGAAATTACTCAAAATACTACTTGCTGCCTATTAAGATCCTTCAAAGTGGCTATTTGAATTATGGAAGAGAGGTGCAGCAGAGTGGAAAAAGATTGTAAAAGAGTAGTGTCAGAAATTGACAGAAGTATGCCTAGGATTAGTACTACTGTAGCTCAGCTATGGCCCGCTCTGGTTTGCCAGTATTTTGGCTATCTTAGTGAGCCAGGCTACTTATGTATGGTTTGGTCTGGTTTGTTAGCTGCACGAAGTCCCACGAACCAACTGTAAGCCAAAAATCATCAACAGCAGCTTGATCTGGCTTGAGGCCAGCTTAAGGCGGCTCAAGCTGATTTGTAAACATCTTTTCTTTTGAAGTCTCGTTCCCAGTTTCACTGTTGGATTTTGTACTTCTCAAGGCTCAAGTTATCACGTAGTACACGTACCATGAATCATAAGGTCCCGATACGAGTTGATGGTAGATTCAGACTCGGAGATGTTGTTGGATCTGGTTCATATGGTATGTCATTCACAAGCTGACTACAATCGTAAAAATTCAACATACTATGGACCCTGCTTAGCTGTTGTATACCACACACGGAACATCATCAAAGATGACGCAGTTGCCATCAAACTCGAACCCATTGCCAGCCACTCATCTTCCATACAGTGTGAATACACCATTTTGAAACAACTTGAAGGTGGAGTTGGAATACCTCGCGTTCTCTGGTTTGGTAGAGAGTCAACATATCATGCTTTGGTTCTCGACCTCCTTGGGCCATCACTGCATGATCTTTTCCACACACACAATTGAAAATTCAGCCTTCATACTGTCGTGAATCTAGGAGACCAGCTGGTCAGTTGGTTTGTGCTGGGTTGTTACAGATAGGCTAACGGATTTCCCAGCTCTCACGTCTTGAGTACATCCACTCACACAATTACATTCACTGGTGATATCAAACCCCAGAATGTCTTGGTGGGTCTTGGCCATTTGAGGCACACTGCATTTATTATTGATTTTGGTGTCACGAAGGAATACTGGAACACTGCAACCAGAGTCCATATCCCATTTTGTCAGAATCAATGTCTCACTGGCACTCCTGCATTCGCTTCAATCAATAATCACTTAGGAGTTGACCTGGGTTGTCGTGATGATCTCGAGTCACTTACATACATGTTGATCTATCTGTTGCGTGGCTCCCTTCCATGGTTAACTAGTGACCTATGAGAAGCTCTCCAGCTCTTCTATACTCAAGCACAAAGTCAACACCACCATTGAAGTTTTATGTGATGGGATTCCTGTTGAGTTTGCAAGTGTTCTTATCTATATGTGCTCTCTTGTGTTCTCAGAAGACCCTGACTATGGGCATCTTCATTCATTGCTTCACTGGTCTTTGAGCCACATTGTCCGCACCAGCTACGTGCTCGCTGGATTTCAGCCAGCCTGATGATCGCATCATACATCCCCTTCCAATCTCCAATGAACACTGGATGGCCGAAGCAGTGCCCCCATGTCCACTGGATGCAACACCAATCCTGGCAGATTGACTTGTGTGAGTAATCGGTTTCATTTTTCACTCGCGTCTGAGCTCAAGTATTTCCAAGTTACAGCCCCCATGTAATGGCTCTTCAAAAAATGCACCCAACTACTTCAGTCCAGCCACCAGGGAAAAAGACACTATTGCTAGATCTCACTGTTGAATACTTATCTCTATCTGTACATAAACTATATAGTGTACGAGTCTTGTGTTTCTGGTTAGATGCAGCCAAATACATGTCAATGAATCATCAATCATCATCAATCTTTTCCATGCCCGTCTCCTGCCCATCCTCCTTGCACTGCAAGGTTATTTTCCGAACTGCCTGCACGAAACAACCTGTCCTGGAATTGCTGATCCTGAGGCTTACAGAGCACCTCTCATATTGGCCACTTACGGAGACACATGGGGAACCTTTCACAAACTCCGTCCCTTTTCCTGATCGCCACTTATGGTATCTCTCGGGTGCTCAAGGTGTGCAGGGTCACATGTTGTGCTGCCTAGGATGTTGAGTGGGAAGTCCATGTTTCCTGGCAGTTCGGTTGTCCCCTTGTGTTGAACAAATGAGTTGTTCAGACCCTTACTCGTGTGACACTTGGATTGTCTTGTTGGCTCCTGGGGTTTCCCTGTTTTTTTTTCCCCCCAGGGACAAAGGTTTATAAAGACTCTGTCTTTGAATCTTCACCGTTGAACATGGCTCCTCGTCAACGAGGGCAGAAGTCCCAGGTTACCACCATGCCTACTCCTGCTGCTGCACCTCTCATCATCCCCACCGCTGCTGTCCCCATTGTTGCTACCCCCATTGTTGCTACCCCCATCGTCACTGCCCCCCATCGCTGCTGCCCCCATCGCTGTTGTCCCCATCACTGCTGCTGTTGCATTGAATGTAACTACACTTCAGCACCCCCATAGACAACGACAACTGCCTCTGAGGTTCTGTGACAACAACCCAGCTCACGCTGGCACCAGTCATACGGCAGATGATGGAGAATACATCGACATCGCCAATGTCTCTGGGGATGAAGAGGATGACCTGCCTGCACCTGGAGTCAGGGCTCCTCCAGTCCCCAGCCCACTCCATACAGCTACTAGTACCATCTACTCTACCCAAACTGATCCCTTGGCTACAGGTATCCGAGGAATGCAGCCTAGAAGCTCTGCTGATGTCAAATACTTCTTTAGGGTAGATCTAGCTACTAATCGCAATATTTGCCAACCCTGCAAGTGAGTATGTGTCTGCCGTTCTTTTGTTCTTTCTTACATGCTTGTCCAGGGAGTTGGAGAAGGCAGACAGTTCACACCAAATTGCCTCATACAAGCACACAACTGGTACTTCTGCCCATCGTATTCGTGCTTTTAATAGCCATACCAACCTTTACCTATGAGAGGCAGAGCGCCAGCGCTGGCCTATTCTTGTAAAGTCAGTCATTGAGCGACTTGATGAAGGGTGGACTTTAGTGGGCATCTGTGAAAGACTCCAGGACCCCGCTTATCATATCGACTCACTTGGTACCATCCCTAATCATGGACTTAACAATTCGCTGCCTGGAACCGGCTTATCTCCGGATGATTACATACCAGATTTCAGCATCAACAAGATGCACCATCAGTTAGTAAAGTTCATAGTCGTGGATGATCAAGTGAGTTGGTATTTACTTTCTGCGTGTCCTTGCTAATTTATTATCTGCAGGCAATAAACACAATCAAATGTGTGGAGTTTCGATGCCTGATACGTCTTCTGCAGAAGGATGTGAATGAGTCAGACATTCCCCGCTGCACGAAACTTTGTGAATTGATCATTGTTGCATGGCACAAGTATTTCCAGGTGTTGAAAAGTGATCTTGCAGTAAGTGTCTAGTTGTCGAGAGTCCTGTCATGTGTCTTATGTATTCTTACAGAGGGCGCAAGGAAGAATATCCTTTACGTCTGACCTCTGGTCGGATAAGAAACTCCGCCCATTCATGGCACTCACTGCTCACTGGATTGCCAAGGAAGAGCAGATGTCAGTGCTCGTTTTGAAGGCAGCCTTGATTGCTTTTCACCATGTTCCGAGAAGCCATACTGGCAAATCTCTCAGTTCAGTAATACTGCATCTCCTCGATCATGCTGATGTTGCAAAGGATGTCAGTGTTTAGCTGTACTATATGACATGCTGTGGGTACAACAAATAGAGTAGAGACAAAGGAAACTACTCCAAAGTTGGGTCTTTGCTACCTGCTGCCTCACTTGAGAACAAGCACATTCGACCCTAAAGGGGATTGCTACTGGGAAGTAGTCTCTGTCTAGAACAACCCAATAGGATCAAGGATCTGCAAAAGCAGATGAAAAGCAGATGAAGCAGATGAACATACAGATTCGTCGGATGCGTCAGATGATAGACTAGTACTTGTGGATACATATGGAATGCATTTCAAAGTCGAAGGAAAGTCATCAAGAGTTAGATTGATAGTGGGTATAGGTCACAACGATATACTGGTAAGGAGAAGGAAAAGCGGGAAAGGTAACATGGAGGAGGGTCCATTACTATTATTCTGAAAACTTCTCTAGTTATAGGGTACAGTATTTTCATCTATAGACAGCGAGTCTAGACTGTGCCATAAGAATTTGAAGAATAGTGGAGGGTGAGGGGATATGTAATGTTTGGTTAGTAACAGGAAAATGAACATAACTACATACCAATGAGGTCGACTGGACGTGGACAGGATGGATGCAGCGGATGCACAAGCTATAGGAGAGGATCCAAGGCTATCCGGATGTCATCTGAAAAGCGGATGGGCATCGGATGGGTTGGATGAGCATTGGATGGGACAGATGAGGGTCAGATCAATGTATGATATGTACATTGGAAAAGTGAGGGATACAAGCCTAGCACAGAAATGCTCCCCACAACACTCTGACTTCATTTTAGCCTGGACACTTCACTTTGGACAATGCAGCAAATAATCAAACATGCATGAAGGAACTCTCCTGCTTACTTGCAGAACACCAGATTGAATATGATCTGATTGAAAACAGAATCCCCTGTTTTCCGCATGTGATCAACATATGCATAAAACATATTGTCGACGACTACACCATGGCGGATTTTTCATGCGTGGAGGACGAATGGAATGTTTGCGGTCAAATTATCGACAAGAAGGAATATGTTGGCACTATCATCGGTAAAGCTCTCAAATGGGCCAGAAATGTTGTGCGCTCCATCCGTGCATCAAACCAACGACATGGGAATTTCAGGGATACCATCGTGATAGGTAATGAAAAGGAATGGTTCCAAGGAGACAAAGGCAAGCCCATAAAGCTCCCTACAGTCAAACTCCTACTTGATGAACCAACCCGCTGGGATTCAGTTTACATCATGCTTAATTGTCTATGGAATATATGTCAGGTAAGGCCTCATCTCACTAAACATTTGTCATGGACTAACAGTTACCCAGGCAGTTGATTTATTCTTTGAGTCTGCCAATCAATGCTCCATATATGACAAAAAGTTGAGTCCAATGGAATGGCATTTCCTACAGGACCTCAAAGTAATTCTGGAGGTCAGTATCAATATCTTCGCAACCTATGTTGCATTTAACTGTGTAATGTCAGCCCCCACACAGAGCTCAGCAATCTATGTCGAGTGAGAGCACTCCCATGTTGGGTAGTACGGTTCCGGCTTTTGAAAGGTTACTTGAGGATTGGAAGCAGGTGGCTGATGGCACCCTGTACTGTGCGCTGCTGTGGGGAGCATTTCTGTGCCAGGCTCATATCCATCGATTTTCCGATGTATCATACATCCATCCGACCCTCATCCGTCCCATCCGATGCCAATCCAATCCTCATCCAACCCATCCAATGCACATCTGCTTTTTGGATGACATCTGGATAGCCTCGGATCCTCTCCTATAGCTCACGCATCCGCCACATCCATCCTGTCCACATCCAGTCGACCTCATTGGTACGTAGTTACACTTATTTTCCTGTTACTAACCAACCATTACATATCCCCTCACCCTCCACTATTCTTCGAATTCTTATGGCACAGTCTAGACCTGCCGTCTATAGATGAAAATACTGTACCCTATAACTAGAGAAGTTTTCAGAACAATAGGAAGGAATCTTCCCCCATGTTACCTTTCCCACTTTTCCTTCTCCTTACCAGTATATCATTGTGACCTATACCCACTATCAATCTAACTCTTGATGACTTTCCTTCGACTTTGAAACGCATTCTACGTGCATCCGCAAGTACTAGTCTATCATCCGACACATCCGACAAATCTGTACGTTCATCCACTTCATCCGCTTCATCCGCTTCATCCGCTTTTCATCCGCTTTTGTGGATTCTTCATCCTATTGGGTCATTCTAGACAGAGACTACTTCCCAGTAGCAATCCCCTTTAGGGTCGAATGTGCTTGTTCTCAAGTGAGGCAGCAGGTAGCAAAGACCCAACTTTGGAGTAGTTTCCTTTGTCTCTACTCTATTTGTTGTACCCACACCGCTCATCAACATTGGTTTGACTTGGGCGGTGTGGGGAGCATTTCTGCGCTAGGCTTGTATCCCTCACTTTTCCAATGTATCATACATCGATCCGACCCTCATCCGTCCCATCTGATGCCTATCCACTTTTCGGATGACATGCAGATACCTTCGGATCTCTTCCTATAGCTTGCACATCCACCACATCCATCCTGTCCACATCCAGTTGACCTCATTGGTACGTAGTTATGTTCATTTTCCTGTTACTAACCAAACATTACATTGACAAAACCAGATGATATCTCATATCCATCCGACCCTTCCTAGACCCATCCACGGACATCCGCTTCCCATCCGCGTCTGTCCGCATCCATCCGCTACTTATCCGTGCGTGCATTGATGATCCGCTACCCGTCCGTATGACCGGATGCGCACGCAAGTACGTGGATACGTAATCAGAGACATCGGAATGTTTCGGATGTATGTGTAATAGTGAGTGTGTTTGATACAAGTCATGGACTCATAGGCGATACACATGGTCGGTTAGCAAGTGGGTTTTCGCCCATATATCAGAGGTGCTTTGTTAGATACTTTCCCTCAGTCGTTTCTATCGCCTCCTTTGGCAGCAGCTGAGGTATGTCATCATTTACATTCATTTATACCGCAGTGCAGCTAATCTAGAGTAGTGTGGATTCCATCTGCTTTACTTAGGTGAATACAGTTGTTTCTATCGCCTCCTTTGGCAGCGGCTGAGTGCGGATTCCATCCGCTTTACTTAGGTGTATCCGCGGACCCGATCCGCGTTGCTTAGGGTACTGACGGATCACATCCGCTTCACTCAAAGTTTTGTCATACATATCCCCTCACCCTCCACTATTCTTGAATTCTTATGGCACAGTCTAGACCCGCTGTCTATAGATGAAAATACTGTACCCTATAACTAGAGAAGTTTTCAGAACAATAGTTATGGGACCCCCCCCCCCCCGCTTTTCCTTCCCCTTACCAGTATATCATTGTGACTTATACCCACTATCAATCTAACTCTTGATGACTTTCCTTCGACTTTGAAACACATTCCATGTGTATCCACAAGTACTAGTCTATCATCCGACGCATCCGACAAATCTGTACATTCATCCACTTCATCCGCTTTTCATCCACTTTTGCGGATCCTTCATCCTATTGGGTTGTTCTAGACAGAGACTACTTCCCAGTAGCAATCCCCTTTAGGGTCAAATGTGCTTGTTCTCAAGTGAGGCAGCAGGTAGCAAAGACCCAACTTTGGAGTAGTTTCCTTCTCCTCTACTCTATTTGTTGTATCCACAACTGGAGCCCACCACGAGGGGATCATCTGGGAAGCTAGCAGTCACTTTAGACCCGTTTTAATCCGCTTTTTATCTGTTCCTATTCGCTCTTTACCCATCTCGTCTGCTTGATCGTTGAGGAATCGCGCTTAGCATTCCGAGACCCATCTTAACGATTAACACTTGCACCCATATCCAAATGTTATCCACAGCTAGCATGATGCCTCTGAGCACATCGTCCATTGCACCACAGTTTACCGGTATCGCTTCAGACCTACTACCCTTCTTCCACAAAGTTGCACAACTATCGGATATCTTCGGATTATCGGATGAGGCTTGAATCACAGCAGCACTGTGGTACATGGATAGGGATGAAGCAGACCTATGGACCTATCTCAAGGAATCATCCGGTGACAATTATGAGAAGTTTGCTAATGCAGTCTTGCAACTTTACCCAGAAGTCGGGTGTATACGCTATTATTGACCACAGCCAGTTGAAGTCATTATCGACAAAGTGTCGGAAGTCAAGTCCCCCGCACCTGTTCCATCTGCTGACACACCCGTCTCATCTGCTGACCCATCCATCCCATCTGAAGATATATCCGCATGCATGTCAGACGATCTGTCATCCAAAGAATATGAACATTGGAGTGACGTATTTGACCCCTTCACAGATGAACCAGCTTTTATCGATGAACTACCATTCTTTGACGACATCGAACCATCCACTATTTCCGGAGCATCGGATAGTTTATCAGATACTTACCCACAGATCACCGCACCACTAGCCAACTCGAACCAGCTGCTTATAGACCCGAGCACATCCAACAGAACCTGATGTATCACTAACGAATCTGCTTTATCCGCTTTTTATCCTCGTTTAACCTTTTCTAATGCTTCTCGGGCCGTGTCCCAGAAGTATTGTCCAGAAACCACATTGCATGACCTTAGCTCGCTCCCAGTACTCTGTGTAGTTACTTGGGAGGCACACGTCATGGATGTCGATTTTCCATCCACCATTTTAACCATTCCATTCATATCATGGATTTCGTCTATTTTACATCCGGGTCTCTTAAGGAGACATCTCGAGTTTCCATCTGCAATGCCATCCGATGATTTTCGGGTTATCCAGGATATTCCAGATGATCACATAGGGTTATTAGCATCTGTACTTGCACATCCGCTTTAACGATCTGCATCGGATAGAAATCACTTCTGACCCACAGTCGCACAAAGACTATCAACTCATTACCTGCATCTCTCATCTGTCTACTAATGATCCGACGACCATATACCTGCATGCACAGGTGTCTACGCTGCACATGTCACCTTCACACATCTCATCCGCACTTTCCGCGCTTCGGATATGTCAGATAGAATCAATCCAATCCTTACAGGAAACCATGCACACTTGCCATCCAAGCACAAGACAAGCCTCCATCGCACCCACCCGCTCCATCTGATACAACTCATCCTGAAACATCCGATCCATGCAGCATACATCTGGACAAGCAGATCCCTCATATAGCACCACATGGTAGGAATAGATGTTGACAAGCCAGATGAAGAAGAACCCAATTCCAACATTGGCGCATAAACGATCACCCCCCACATATCATCCGACCCTCACTCATCCCATCCGTCCATCATTTGTCCATCATCCATCCATCATCCATCCATCACCTGTCTATACCACCCGTTACCCATCTGCATCACCCGTATCACCCGTTGTGGGGAGCATTTCTGCGCTAGGCTCATATCCATCGATTTTCCGATGTATCATACATCCATCCGACCCTCATCCGACCCATCTGATCCTTATCCGACCCTCATCCGACCCATCTGATCCTTATCCAACCCTCATCCGACCCATCCGATGCACATCCACTTTTTGGATGACATCCAGATAGCCTCGGATCCTCTCCTGTAGCTCACACATCTGCCACATCCATCCTGTCCACATCCAGTCGACCTCATTGGTACGTAGTTATGTTCATTTTCCTGTTACTAACCAAACATTACATATCCCCTCACCCTCCACTATTCTTTGAATTCTTATGGCACAGTCTAGACTCGCTGTCTATAGATGAAAATACTGTACCCTATAACTAGAGAAGTTTTCAGAACAATAGTTATGTTACCTTTCCTGCTTTTCCTTCCCCTTACCAGTATATGGTTGTGACTTATACCCACTATCAATCTAACTCTTGATGACTTTCCTTCAACTTTGAAATGCATTCCACATGTATCCACAAGTAATAGTCTATCATCTGATGCATCCAACACATCCAACACATCCGACGAATCTGTACATTCATCCGCTTCATCTGCTTTTCATCTGCTTTTGTGGATCCTTGATCCTATTGGGTTGTTCTAGACAGAGACTACTTCCCAGTAGCAATCCCCTTTAGGGTCAAATGTGCTTGTTCTCAAGTGAGGCAGCAGGTAGCAAAGACCCAACTTTGGAGTAGTTTCCTTCATCACTACTCTATTTTTTGTACCCACACCGTCCACCATCTGTCCAACATCCGTCCATCACCCGCCTCATACAGTCAAAAGAAAACAATACGAATACCGTCAAAAATATATCAACATAGTAGTATACTCTCTGTCTTATCCCCAGGTTTCATCTGATGATCTTTTTCTCATTCCGTCCTCAATCCGTCCCTGTATCCGCCCCTATCCGAACTTATATCCACATAGACATCCATCATATACTCGCCATCCGATCCGATTAGACAGTAAGTGCATACATGAACCACAAAAGATTTGTTTTACTTCGCATGCATGAAGCAGCACCATGCACGTTTTATCGTATATTAGACACAATCGTCCGTCGTATCCGACACACGTCATCCACGGATACGCAAGAAAAGGGATAACAACAGCTAAAGAAGACAAGTCAGATGAGTTATCTGCAACCCAATCATATCATTCCCGCTGTCTCATCCTGATCCACATGCAGTGTTACTTACAATTGTTTACTCACCTTACTTAGGTGCCAATGAGGATTCGAATCGGACATGGACATGGACAACCAATGGAGACAATATTAGAGCTTCTGCATCATCTGCATTCTCTGTGTTTTTGACATCATCCATGTTTTTGCATCATCCGCTACCACACTGACCAAGGATGGTCAGTATTCAAGTCCCCGCAGAGAGAGACATGAGGAACATACCCACTTCGATGGCATCCTGACCCTTGCCCTTCCGCATATCCACATATCCGCACTTCCATGTCATCCACGTTTTTCGCACTTCTGTGTTTTACACCCATCCGCACATTCACACATCCATCATCGTCCATCACCCATATAGCACCCATCCATCACCTGTCCGACACCCATCCATGACATGAATAACCTTCAGCACTTCAGCAAGTTCGCATATCCACATATCCGCCCTTCTGCATCATCCGCATTTTTGCACATCTGCATATCTGCATCTCAACACCCCCATCTTCCAGAATCACATCATCCCATCATACCATGCATGTTGTTCGTCTTTTCCATGACATCCACAGATCCTTCCCATCTACATATCCATACGTCCGCATCATCCGTGTTTTGTGTCTTCCATGTTTGTGCATCCTCCACATTGTCTGCATCCTCTGCACCTTCTGCATCATCGATGTCATCCGCACCCTATCTGAAACACCCTTATTATCCGTCCCCACTCTACTGAAGTCCATCATCCATACCAACTGACCAGGGATGGTCAGTATCTAAGTCCCCTGCAGGTGTGGGGAGCATTTCTGTGCTAGGCTTGTATCCCTCACTTTTCTGATGTATCATACATTGATCCGACCCTCATCCGTCCCATCCGATGCCTATCCACTTTTCGGATGACATGTGGATACCTTTGGATCTCTTCCTATAGCTCACACATCTGCCACATCCATCCTGTCCACATCCAGTTGACCTCATTGGTACGTAGTTATGTTCATTTTCCTGTTACTAACCAAACATTACATATCCCCTCACCCTCCACTATTCTTCAAATTCTTATGGCACAGTCTAGACCCGCTGTCTATAGATGAAAATACTATACCCTATAACTAGAGAATTTTTCAGAACAATAGTTATGGGACCCCCCCCACCCCCGCTTTTCCTTCCCCTTACCAGTATATGGTTGTGACTTATACCCACTATCAATCTAACTCTTGATGACTTTCCTTCAACTTTGAAACGCATTCCACTGTGTATCCACAAGTACTAGTCTATCATCCGACGCATCCGACGAATCTGTACATTCATCCACTTCATCCGCTTTTCATCCACTTTTGCGGATCCTTGATCCTATTGGGTTGTTCTAGACAGAGACTACTTCCCAGTAGCAATCCCCTTTAGGGTCGAATGTGCTTGTTCTCAAGTGAGGCAGCAGGTAGCAAAGACCCAACTTTGGAGTAGTTTCCTTCTCCTCTACTCTATTTGTTGTATCCACAGTGGAGAAGTATGATGACTGGATGGCCTGCATGAATGCATATGCAGTTGCGATGTGTCAGTCCCTCGCATTTCATAAAGGTTGATGTCTTATGATTGGTTTTATAGTTGTTGATCCCACATGCTGAATGTCGTGGACTACAGATCATTGGGACGAAAATCAAGTTAATTCAGTGAAGGAATTCATTCTCAATCTAGTATGTCTATTTAACCAACAACAGCATGTGCTCATATGTCCTGCAGATGCATGCCAAGAGAGCACAAAGGACCCCTGACGTACCAGTTCCAACCCACCAAGTCTCAAGACTACAGTCCCACATGCTAGGCTCACATATCTACGGACTTCCTCAGGGGGATGTACTGCCGCATTGCCACGATATTGTCCAAACAGTCGATCATAGCACAGCTAATATCAGCCCTAAGGGAATCAATATACTCTCCTTCTGGCAGGTGAGAGTCTTGTTCTCTGTTAAGTTACATCTTTCGTCGTTGACCACGAAGTTTTGACCAGGTGTCTAAGGCAATGTTCCCGATGTTTTACGCCGTTGCTATAGACTACCTTTCAATCCAGGCGTCTGCTGTTCCCTGTGAGCGAGTGTTCTCATCAAGCAGCAAAACATATATGAAAAAGCGCAATTGCATCAGCCCAGTCCTCATGGAGGTGCTACAGATGGTGAAGTTCTCCGTAAAAAAGGAGCGACTTAACTTTACCAAAGGTTGGGCGGATCACAATGGGCCATGGAAGTTGCGATGGTATCTGACAATGGCTCTGAGGAGCTTTTGGCACCTGTCTCCAGTGGAACTACAGGTGACAGTAGTGCATATGATGCTGTTCTCAAAGCCATTGCAGAGCATGAGTGTGATGACATCAATGACCAGGTTATCATCTATGATACCTGACATCTCCTCAATCTTCATGGATTTTTGTTTCGTGTTTCTTACTTTTTGTATACCATCACACACCTTGCAATTCTTCTTGTGCTGTGTTTTCATATTTAATTTCAATTGTTACCTCAAACACATCTGACAGTCTCTTGGTCTAGGCTATCTGGGTCTTCTTCGGTACCCTTCCATATCACATCTTCAGAGCCTTTTGAGCTCGAGTCATGCTGACCACAGCGCCAACCCAGATTGAAGCATCAAAGTTGTTGAATATGTTATCAGTAGACAATTTCGCCATCCCAGGCAATGCTGGATTCCCTCTTAACGCTCATTATGCTCTACCTGCGAGCAGAGCAGATGCAGATATGTTCAGATCTATAATGGTAGAGTATCTGCGGACCTATTTAACGCAGGTCTGCCAGGAACTAGCAGCCTGATCAGTACCACTGCCTGTCAGGAAGCAAAGCATCATACAATTCAAAAACAAGGCGTTGAATCACTGGAGATCATGGAAGTGCGTATTTCATTCAAAACCTGATGCACTGTCCATCCACTAATATTAAACAGACTTTTATCAGATGAGCACCAACTTAGGATCCGTGTATGATGCATGACCTTTTTTTGATGAGGAAGATGATATGGCAAGTGTTCCGACTTAATGTCCCTTTGTTCGACTTTATTTACGACTCGACAAGGTTGCAGAGTGCAATGAAGTAATCATCGCAAAGATTGCTTGCCAAGACTACCCCATGAATTGGTACCTTTGATTTCATCTCACTGGGTCACGTGTTAATTTCTAGATTAGGCCTTCACTGCTAGCCAACATCATGGACGTCATCTGCACCAATCTTCAAGTGCTATGTGGCTCTCCCAATAGCGACCACTGTGGGTACAACAAATAGAGTAGAGATGAAGGAAACTACTCCAAAGTTGGGTCTTTGCTACCTGCTGCCTCACTTGAGAACAAGCACATTCGACCCTAAAGGGGATTGCTACTGGGAAGTAGTCTCTGTCTAGAACGACCCGATAGGATGAAGAATCCGCAAAAGTGGATGAAAAGTGGGTGAAGCGGATGAACATACAGATTCGTCGGATGCATCAGATGCATCGGATGATAGACTAGTACTTGTGGATACACATGGAATGCATTTCAAAGTCGAAGGAAAGTCATCAAGAGTTAGATTGATAGTGGGTATAGGTCACAACGATATACTGGTAAGGAGAAGGAAAAGCGGGAAAGGTAACATGGGGGAGGGTCCTCTTAGTTTTCTGAAAACTTCTACAGTTATAGGGTACAGTATTTTCTGCTATAGGTAGCGGGTCTAGACTGTGCCATAAGAAATATGGAAAATAGTGGAGGGTGAGAGGATATGTCTGTGTTCAGTCAGTAACAGGAAAATGAGCGTAACTACGTACCAATGAGGTCAACTGGACATGGACAGGATGGATGTGGCGGATGTGTGAGCTATAGGAAGAGATCTGAAGGTATCTGCATGTCATCCGAAAAGTGGATGGGCATCGGATGGGTCGGATGAGGGTCGGATAAGCATTGGATGGGACGGATGAGGGTCGGATGGATGTATGATACATCGGAAAATTGATGGATATGAGCCTAGTGCAGAAATGCTCCCCACACCGTGGTCAACTCTTGTCCTTCACAGGGGTCTTGCACTTCTCAACTGTGTTCTGAAGGAGTTCAGTGGCATCAAGATGTTGACTGGCGTGAAAACAATGGCCAATGCATGTCCCCTTCATCTCATTATTAACTTCATGGCCTTATTCTACATTAGATCATCGATCAACTGCATGATGTGATGTTCGCCTACTATTCCCAATTGTTGACAATGATTTCCTTGCTCATGCCACCAGTGCACTGCTGACAATCTCATTGTGGCTCATCTCATCTACAAGTGTCTCGCAAAGATGGCTCTTTGGCTCTGGCCCAGACTCATCAAACCTGATAAAGGCAGGCTTGTGAAACTCAAGCCTTGGGTTTGTTTCCCTTGTGAGAAGTCTATGTGCGTGACTGATTGGCCATAACTATACAGTTCTTGCAGCTTTTCCAGAGTTCAACTGGGCAATTGAAAATACTGTCTGAACTTCGAATCAACATTGTCCTTGCCTTGAGAGGATCTGGGGCATCAGACCGTCTCACACTTTTGTCTGTTGACAGACTAACCCGTCATGTCCGCATTTTTGGAAAAAAATTCCACAGACTACAGCAGCTTGAACCTGCAAAATTTGTCAAGCTCCCGACAGGTAACAAAATAGTCCTTTACTATTGGGATAGAGTTGTGCAAGCTATCAATGGTCCGCCAGAGCTGATCCAAGGTTTCTGAGCTTAGTTCCACCCTGATGTTTGCTTTACTCATATTTCTGCATAGACACTCCGAGTACAGTTTTCCCAGTGCATTTTCTCCTCCAGGCAATGGTCCTTTTCAAGGAAAATCTCGCGAGGTGGATGCCATTTCACAAAGGTGGCCCAAAAACCGAGATTAGTATTGACTGTCTTTGGGAATTGTGGTCTTTTGCTGATGAGAGCCGCCCAGCTCTTTCACAAGAGTTTGTTGAGGATGCCATTCAGCTCCTCATGTCTTGCTTCATCCCCTTGAACCCGGCAGATCTCAAGGGTTGGATGTCTGATCCAGAAGAATGGGTCAATCTAGAATACAAGGAAAACAATCAATGGGAGTATGAATTGCGAGTGCGTTCTGCATGTAGATTCACCTTGTTGTGAGTCTCATCTTTTTAGCCATGCAGTGAATGCCCACTACTTGAGACAACCTTCAAGCAGACAATTGGTGAATATACAGTTTGCACATGTGCCTCTACTGACAAGCCCATTTCTAGCGCAACCAATGGTCGATTTGGCAAGTGTCATACAAAAGGAAGCCCTGTACTGTGCCATCAGATGTTGTGCAACTTGCCTAAGAGATGTCATTCCTTTTAGTCAATGGTTGCGACATAATCTTGTTGCAGAGGCAAGGGAGATGAACCCAAAGTGAGCTCCATGGTTTGTCTTGGTGGGTCACACTCACTCATGTAACACTACAGCTATCCCATCATCAAGCGCCATATAGCCTGGCTTATTGGAAAATGGATCAGTGATATGTGTACACTGCCCCAATGATCCAAAAGTTTGGGAAATCCTGATCCACTTGCTATGAGACAGGACCTGGGACGGATTCTGTTGTTTGTCTAACCACTGCCACAGTCTTGTAGGAGTGTGTTGACGTACATTTCTTTTTTACATTTTTCGTGATTCATGTTCATTCTATATAGACTGTTGATTTTGACATTGATGTCTTTGCACCTTACTTGCCTGCTGCTGCCACTGAACTTGTGAAGCTCATGGGTGAGGTGGACACGATGGAAGTGAAACAGCATCTGGCCAAGAGTCTTAACGTGGTAATTGAATGTGCGGGCCCTCAAGTGAGTTTTCCGCGCAATACTGTAATATATTATGCGCACTTATTACCAGATTACACCACACACACAAATGATTTCAGAAGGCATTCCTCAGCTGTGTAAGTCCCTATCAATACTTCCTCAATCATGCTGTTTGTTCAACATATGTTAGGGACCGCTGCAGGTGAGGAGTGGTTATTCAAAGCTCAACTCTTGGTCGTCATGACAAGTCTAATCTCGGTGAGTCATCTGCAGTTGCATATTGCAATAGCCACTCATATTATGTACAGGCGACGAAGGGGCAGTCATCTTTAACCCCCCCTTATTGTCCCACTTGTTCGAGAAGGCCTTTCCGAGGGCATAAGACTTCTCTATATGCCCGACTTACTGTATGCTAATGTGAGCAAAGGTTGCCATCAACCTCGATGAGGACGTGCTTAATCTCTGGCTGGCTGCCGTTCGCAACTCATCATCACTGAGCTGTGCTGGTGGTCCCAGTCTCATCGACCTGGTCCCTCTAGCAGTCTCTTTGTTGTCAAACAATTTAGATCTGCTTGGCCCGATAGCATCTATAGTCAAGTCGTTTTTATTTGTCAATGCTCCTGCCATCTTGCAGGTACTTTTTATCACTCAGCTAAAAGTGCCACTAAGTGTTTAGAGCTTTTCCCTTCCGCTAATGAACACTTTCGTAAAAACGCTCATGGGCCAGGCTATATTGACCAATCAGAAAGACATACTGATTTGTCTCCAATCTTTGGGGCGAAGCAATGTATGTTGCTGGGTTGTTTAGTCACATTGTTAACCTTCTGAATCACGACGAGGTGAGTTATCTGTATCTGAACTGATTGAATGTAAAGCACGTGTGCTCATAATTCGCATAGAGCTCTGCAATGCTGCTCACTGAATGCGTCTATTTACTTGCGAGGATTGCCCTGGCAGACAGACAGATGTTCTTGCAGCTTGTATCTGCAACAGCACAGACCACAAATCTCCCAAAAGCTAAAATTTTGGAAGCAGTGGTGGATCATCAACTTGTCTCGAGTTCTGCGTACTATGATGACAACTATTCCTCCCGCACCTTCCACCGTGCATCTGCAATGCTTATCCAATGCTTATCCCTCCCAACCTTCCAACCCAACCTCTTCAGCGCTGTGCACCACCATTTCTTCATCGGCCATTCCCGGACATCTACTGCCGCCCTGTATTGACTGATCTGTTGCTTTGCAAAGCCTTTGCTGGCTTCGCTGCTCTCCTTATCTCCGCCTGTTCTGCCTGTTCCTTGCGAACATGATCAAGGCTATAATACTGCTAATGCAACTTAGCTTTCAGAAGACCAAATTCAATTATTTCACTTACATCAACTTGAGGACCCATCACGATTGGAATCTGTGCTCAATGGTTTTAGAGTCGCGTTGTAGGATCAAATCATTATCTGATCAATTGCTACAGCGCATTTCCTTTTTCAGTGTTTGACCCTAAGAGTTTCTAATACCAATGTATTTATAATTAAGCGCAAAAATATATATATTCTAATTTTAAGTTTGGCTTGAGCTGGCTTGAAGCCTGTAAATACAGCTTCGTTGGCTGGACTGGGCCATGTATTACATAACATATAACTATATACACGGCTTGGCTAATTATGGCTCCAGCCATGGCTAAAGCCGGACATAAACTGGAACTGCAGCAACACTACCTAGGATGGTAGCAGCAGTTATTAAAGCTAATAGGGGCAACACAAAGTATTAGAATAATAGAATAGTGTTGGTTAAATAAAAAGTCAAAAAAGTGTCCCAATGAGTCATAGGATTAGAATTACCATATCATATTCATATTGGCTCCGTTTCTCATGCTACATATCTCAGATTCAAGCTCTGATGAAGCACTCCCAGACATGTCCCTATAACATTATTGACCAGGTAGGTCCTGACTTGCTATTGTCTAATTACTTAAAGATGCACAAACATTGGGACACTTTTTTCAGCCACTGTAAGTAGTGGGTATTAGGTGTAATAGCTCAAATTTTACAACACTTTCAAGTTTTGATAGAGAAATGAGTATCCATGCATTTTTAGTGCTCTGTTCCCACTGTTTTTCTCATGATTTAAAGTTTATGTCTTAGTCAGTTTACTGTTCATGCCAATGCTGAGCTCTCTCAATGTTTCAATTATCTACTAAAGACTATGGTGACATCTACTTATCTTCTGCAGACAGCTGGATTTTTTTGCCAATGTATCTGTGATTGTGCACATCAATGGATTTCAATCAAAATAGCAAGTTTCTTCCACTTTTCTGCATGACCACAATATTCCACATTCTGTTGCTGCTGTTCAACAAGGTGTTGTGGTAGAATCCTCCTTAGGACCTGTTCACATGCCTACTGTCAATGGCTGGTATCTCTCACAGCAACCATTCCAAGTGACTTATCTTCATGGTTGTAACATAATTCTTGGCTGTGATTGGTTGCAGTCTGTTTGCCCTGCTGTTTCTGACAGCCGACTTCTTTCTCCTTCCATTGATGCAGCAGCGATTCTTACTGTTGATCATGAGTGGTTTTCTCATCCTAATGGTATGTTTGTGAAGTTCTGAAGGCCTTATTTCATTTATAGGTTCTTCCAATGCATGTGCATCACAAGTCCAAGACAATTCCTTTGCTACCCAAGTGGGCTCACACTCTGATGACATTCAAATGAGTACATGTTATATGCAAAGTTGTCGAGAACAAGGATTGTTATCAGCATTTGATATTGATGGTTATATATCTTGTCTGTTGCATTCAGGTTCCAGATCCTGTACTTGTCCATCATTTGAGTTTCTTTGTTCCTCTCTACTTTCCTACATATTACTTTTGTATGACCAATTGTGTATTATGTGTACAATACATGTATGATTCTCTTTTCATCACATCTCAATGCTGAAATTGATTGCTGTCCCTCCAAGCATTGATCTGGAAAGTCCTGTTTGCCCTAAACTCAATCTTCGAGCACCTGTCACCAGGCCCATCATGTATTACAGTATCAAAGGACCCCCAGAACCAGGACATGTTGCAAATGGAAACACGCAGGTTGAACCATTCCACAGCGAGTTGAAAGAAAAGGGAGACCAGACTCAAAACTCAACAACATGCATTTCTATGTGATGTGTATATGACCTGAAAGAAAAAACATAGCAGGCTCTGCCACGTGCGGCCCTTTGCGTTATAAGTCAGTTTTGTGGTGGTTGTTGCAGACATTAATCTATTTTACCAGCTTGAGCACATCCACGCATGCAATTACATTCACGGTGATATCAAAATGACTCCAAACCACCTTTATTATAGATAGATTTTGGTGTCGCGAAGGAGTACCGGAACAACCAGAGTCCCCGGAGGGATTCCCATTTTAGGCTAGTTAATTGGACTGTTTCATATTAGGCCCACACTTCGCCTCAACGTTTGAGCATAAAGACTCAAGAGGCCCATCTGGCCGCGCACCCAGACCTGCTGTATCACCACAGCGCATCAGTGCCGTACCAGCAATCATGATAAGTCGGACTGATGATGGTTTTTCAGATGCAGATATCCAAGGGCTCAAACTCGTATTCTCACAAAGCTACGGCACTGCCAATGGAGCGACCACCAGCTCGGGGTTGGGGATAGCTCTGGCACCAGCGAACCATCAAACTGGCTTGCAGTCTCACAGGAGTGCAGGCACCCTAGAGCAACGGATCTCACCAGGCGGTCTTTGGACTGGATCACCTGTAGACATCAAAGGCAAAGGCGTCGCACGGAGCCTCAACTGGCATTTGGCCACCATGGCATCGAATGATAGGGAGCGCGAAGGTTTGTATCTTATCTGCTCATCAGGTATTACTATATTGACTAGTTCCTTCTCGCGCCCCTCCCCACTCACTCGAACCGCGATGCTGCTGTTCGCGTTACCGTTTACAGAAATGACATACAAGCTCCTTGAGTCTCTTCCCCGTTCTGTGCTTGCAAGTCTGCAGCGCAGAATGACGCCTTTATTGCAGTTCGATATCGTCGGAGTGAGTCTGAAGTTTTGAGACCAACAGCCCGACTAATTAATCAATTAATTTCTAGTCCCTTCCCACAGAACTCTCTCTCCTCATCTTTACGCATCTGTCAGCAGCTTCATTGCTTACTTGCTCTCTTGTATCCAAGCGTTGGCGAGCCCTCACAACCGACCAAGCACTGTGGCGTCGTCTTTGCCATGCAAACGGTTGGGAATGGCGCACGGACGTTGCTGCGCCTGCCTCTTGGGACGGACTTGGTGATGCAGATCCCGCAGATGCAGTTGTTGATGAAGAAAGGGATGAAGATGAAGGTATGGGCGACGAAGAGGAGGACGAGGACGAAGGGAGTGGTGAGGGCTCGGTCGATATTGTTGATTTTGTTGGGGATGACTCGGTAGACTGGGCGTCCATGCCGATGAATATTAACGACATGGAAGCACAGGGTCTATCCCATCTCCTCATACCTATCAAACAGGCTGCATTCTCTTCCTCTTCGACGTCTGCCATCACACCGATATCCCGCGTCACTTCGCAACGTGGCTTTTCGCCCCGACGTGCTCATCTTGCGCCTGACTACAAGCTCCTCCACCAGACGCATATACTCCTACACAACCGTTTCTGTCAGGGTGCATATCGCAGGCGTACCCTACCTTGCGCAGACACCGGTGGACACAGCGCTGCAGTGTACTGCCTTTGGTTATGGACGTATCCCGCGGGCCTCGATGGTCGATCTCCACCTCTGCAGGTGCTGTTTACGGGTTCGAAGGACCGCACTGTGCGCGAGTGGGATCTGCGCACGGACCGCGTACGGCGCGTGGTCGGTGAATTGCATGAATCTAGTGTCCTAAGCTTATGCATCTCTTCTGACTTTGCGAAGTCAGGGGCTCCAGATGGAGAGGAAGCGCTGGCAGACAGGCCTAGCAGTGCCGGGTTACTAGTGAGCGGAGGGAGTGATAGACGTGTCGTTGTCTGGGACCTCGGCAAGGACCGGTTGGTCAAGGTGCTCCAAGATCATCTCGACAGTGTGCTTTGCGTTCGTGTCGATAGCGGCAGGCTGGTGACGTGTTCCAAAGGTTCGCTTGCGATCTATAGTTCCATCTCGCAATTGACTGAATATGCGCTTTCTCAGACCGAACTGTCAGAACATATGCATTTCCGTCCTTGAAACCTCAGTTCGTATTTCGTGCACACCGTGCAGCTGTTAACGCGGTCTCCGTGGTTGGTGATGTGATAGTGTCCGGCTCTGGTGATCGTTCCGTACGCGTTTGGAATGCAAATACGGGTGCGCTAATCAGCACCTTTGAGGAACACCATGCACGAGGGTGAAGCTCTTCCTATTTCTTTCGCTGGTGGATATCATTGACTGAGATAATATCTTCAGCATTGCTTCTATCGAGTTCAAGCCCCCGTATCTGTTGTCGGGCTCGTCAGACATGCATTTGCGCATGTTTGACATAGCTTCGTCGCAAGGCTGGTCGACTAACCCTGAAACTATTCCTTCAGGCGCGGTTTCTACCTTGACCTCCTCCTCATCGCACGCCCAAGATAATATTGCGATGATACCGGGACAGGGGACAGCGCCATTCTTTTTGCATTCCTCCCTAACGCGGACTGTGGTTGATACTCAGCGGTCAGATGCAAACACCGTCGTGTGTCATGCTTGTGGTTCACATGGATTGGCTACACGGCGTGAGCAAGAGAGACATACTCATCTTGTGCGAAGCGTTGCCCTTGGGGAAGAGTTTGCTGTCAGCGGGAGCTATGATCTAACCATCAAGGTATGTTGGATGCAATCATGGGGATTATATGAGGCTCATGAAGTTTGTGTTAACACAGGTGTGGGACAGGAAGACAGGGGCGCTGGTCGCCGACCTGGCTGGCGGCCACACTGGAAGGATATTCTGTGTGGGTTTCGATTGTACCAAGGTTCGTCCTCTATTCGATTATTTATAGATCAATTAAATCTTAAAACTGATGCGCTTATGTGTTCCTTGCAGATTGTTTCGTGCGGGGAAGATCAGGTGAGGTGGTATGCTTCTCAGCCCTGACCCAAAAGTTGACCACGCGCCTTCTAGAGGATCTGTATTTGGGATTTTTCCCATGGGATTGATACATCTTTCATCAAATTGTAGCTCTAGAATCATGCGATACCCCGTGTTTTGGAAAGCCTGCCCTGTGGAACCTGTAGATTGCTTATTTATTGACATAGACCTTCTTGTGCTGCGGGAGTCGTGCGTTTCCCTCGGCGGCCTGGAGTGCTGTACGCACTACTTGCGTTGCTTGAGTGAAATAGGTGTTGTATTTTCATTTCGGCGGACGATGCCTGTGACTTCTGCCTCTAGAATCCCAGCTTTGGTGTGGTTCGTAGATGGGCTGACTTATGAATTGGAAATACACGACTTTATAATGGGACTTGTATGATGTCACGCGACGTCATTTGGGTTGCTCTATAAGGCGTGGTTCAACCAAGCCGGCGCTCTCAGCTGACTGCAACTATGAACACACTTTTCAGTAATCTTTCTCGCACAACTCTTCGTCGTGCCCCGCTCGCCCTTCGCCGTCCTCCACAGCTTCAACGCCCTTCTCAATTCGCAGCCCGTCCAGCGGCCATCAACCTCGCCCAGGTTCATGCACGTTTCGCGGCAAGCTCAGTCTCAGGCAGACCAGGTAGCCAGACTATCGAGCATGCGAGGCAGAACGTGAAGGAGGAAGTCGGCAATTCGATGACAGACTGGGCGCGGTCGATTGCTGGCGGCGTGTTCACCGTAGATAGCGTCAAACCCGCAAAGGATTCATTCGTATGTGTCTTTTGCGCGAACCATTGACGGGATCTTCGTCTTATTCAATCATTTAATAGTTCGGCATCACCACTGCAGTGGCCCACTCCGTGCCATCCCCCTATCTTGTCATGGGCCTCGCTGGCGGCATCCCATACATCGCGTCGTCTGCGACTACCGTGTATCTTGCACACCAAGCAGGTCTTGCGACCATGGGTGCTATCACGAACATGGACCCTGGTGTTGCGCTTAACATCCTAGACCAAGCGCTCAACTTCCAAGTCCACTATGGCGCAGTGCTTCTCTCCTTCCTTGGCACGTGACCCCACTTCTGCTTCGATATCTTTGCTCATGTTATATTAGGTGCAATCCACTGGGGTATGGAATTTAGTGGACTGGGTGGGCACAAAGGCTACCCCCGTCTGTTGCTCGGCATCTCTCCTGCAGTTTTGGCGTGGTCAACTATCACCCTCCAACCCACATTCGCGCTGCTTTGGCAGTGGCTTGGATTTACTGCATTGTGGTATGCCGATAATAAAGTCACCGCTGCCGCGTGGAGTAAGTCTCCTTGTTGCCGGGTCGCGGTTCTCTTCTGACTGTGCTTTCTTCCCAGCACCAAAATGGTACTCCCAGTACCGCTTCTACCTTTCCATCCTCGTGGGCACGTGCATCATCGGCTCCCTTGCAGGAATCTCGTACTATGGTCCTGTCGCCGGCCATGGCCTGCTCTCCCACGACCTGCATATGGTTCGCGCCGAGCGGTCAGTATTTGTATCTGTAACACATCCTGACGGTTGCTCACGCCTTTATCCATATCAACAGGAAACTTATCGAGCCTGAGCGCGCGGGTCACGTCGGTGGCGACATTGAAGCTGTTTCGGGCGACGAGTCGAGCGACACATACGTTATCATCCGCCGGAAGAACAAGAACGGAAACGGCGACAGTGAAACTAACGGAGAGACGCAATAGTGATGTAGGTCTTGAGGTGAGGAATGACTTCCCCAAAGTGACGCCACAGAAAGTTGGACATTGTGGAAATAATCATTCATCATCACTTTCACTTGTCTTGCCAGCATCTGCATATCTGTACGTGTATCATACCTTTCGCTGTACTACCACCTCCAAGAGATAATAAATGTTCTTCGATATTTGCCCGCGGTCCCATGGTGTGCGCGTGTCATTGCGTACGTTCGTATAGTCATTCTTTCGATATTTAGGTGAGCTTCCGATTTGGGGTGATCTCGTGTGTGCCCATCATACCTGCACTATAAATATTGTCGTAGAATTTGCCCGGAAGTGGAAGTGTAAGGCACTGGTGATGTCGATGAGTGCCACGAGGACGAGTCTAGCCACGAGGTGAGTAATCTGCTGTCACTCCAATTCATCTATTCACTCATCATGGATACGCACATTGAAGTGTCAAATACCAGCAACTAGGGTACGCGGGTTTGTATCTGGGCAGAAAAACACAATCAGCGATCTACGTGACTCAAGTAATCACAGCCTCGATCACAACACGTTCATCGACAAGACAGTATAGATTGCCCGAGGAGATAAAAATACCAGTGCCAGATACACTAAAACCGAATCAGTGAAGAGTACGTTCGCAACAAAGTATAAAATAGAATTGCTCCCAGTGAGCGATTCTTACAGTTGGAATACGATTAATCTCTCCATCCCCAGTTTTTCTACGAGACTGATATCTTTGAAGATCGACGGAGGGTCAAAACCACGATGGATCTCTAGGGAAACTTCGTAACGACTATACAACACTATCACATCCGAGACTTATGCTGTGTCCTTCCTGCGAGGCCGAGTAACCAGCCTGAGAGTTGCGATGCGACAGACTTGTGGCAAGGACGAGGTTTATTTTTTGTCGAGGATGCCGATCACGGAGGACTCTTCGAATCCCGAGGATTGCCCTGGTAGGCCAGCTGTGAGGGAATCATAGATGAGTGCGTAGACATTATTCCGAGTCTTACATTGCGATTGACTTCGGTGCCGAACTCTGATTGCATGTTAGTACCGGGAAGGCAATCTCTGCCAGTGCAAGGAGTACAGGGACGAGTGCAGTGACACGTGGAGGACGCGCTACCTTCTACTTTGTGTTGGTTTCACCAATAATCCGGAGACGGGAAATGAGTTGTTTGCCCTGGATGTTCTCCGATTTGTGGATTTGACTGTAAATGCAAGAAGACGTGGATCCGTGGCGACTGCGCAGATCTCTCTGACAGATATGGCACACGATGTTGCGATGAATGTCTCGGTAGCGACGTGTGTAGGAAGATGAAATGGTGACGGGGACACGTCGTTTGCTCGCCATCAGATTCGACGCTTGTGATACAGGGGTTTGTGTAATTAAAACTCCGATGACGTTCACTGACAACTTTTGCTTCCGAACTCAGATCAGCAAGTCATTTCATGAGCAACGTGTAAATATTGGCTTTTGCCAACATGCCCGAGTGGGAAAGCATCATTTTTGATGATCCGACCTCTGAGCACGCTATGCTCCCTCGGGTTGTTCAAGTTATGAAATGCATTTACAGCACCGTCGATCCTGCACTCTCACCACCATCCACGGTAGACACCTGGTGGCACTCATTAAGCCTTTCCTACCAAGTAGGAAGTTCCGGACGTGAGCCGTCAATCGTCATTCTCAATCTCCGAGAAGGCGAAGCAGATGATCCAATCATGAGCACTCACTTCATGATCAACTTAAACACCATGCGCGTCCATGATAAATTCATGAACCATCGTTTTCCAGTACCCCAGGAGATCCTCTCTGTCCTAGAAGGACTCAGAGAGTACGTGTGGAGCACCGTCCGAGGGAGATGGGAAGCAGCAGAGGCGCGACAACGCGAGGAAGCTCGACACCTTGAAAAGAAGCGAGAAGAGCAATGAAACAGAGTCCAGGCGAGTAAATTACGTAGTTGCAAGCATTTGCAGAATTCATTTATTCCTGAGGACAGGCCTTTTATCGTTGTCTTGTCGAGAAAGGTCTCATCGATGAAGATGACGCAGAGTACTTCTTCAGTGACATGCATTGTCCTGTTTGCTCGGCGAAGTACACATCGTGCAACCTGTGCAAAATTATCTCCTGCTCCAATGGTGATTGTAAAGTCTCCTCTGCCATCCCCCTCCTACGGTGTTCCAACCATCGCGACACGAAGTTCTGTACTTCATGTTTGGAGTGCCCAGGCTCTCTGCCTCGTCTTGGCAAGTGTCCCACATGTGCACGCTGGCTCTGTGCAAAAGAGCTTGAGTGGTGCATTGGGCGTCCAGTTTCTAATGGCGACACAAGTAATACCGGACCTTCCCCATCAGATATCGATGTAACCCGATTACACCCAGCGCGCCTCTTGTCCTGCCAATCTGTTGCCTGTAGGGCAAACAGTCAAGAGAGCGGAAAATATGGGCGTCAGTGCTGTAACACTGGTTGTTGGTCACGGGTCGGCGCCACGACGTGCCCTGATTGCATCACACAGGATAGCTTCTCCTGCCCTTGTGGTCGATACTGGGCTTGTGGTGGCTGCGCTTCTTCCATTGGTGGGATTCACACGTGCCCTGGGTGCCACCGGCGTTTCTGTCTATCATGTTCATACATCGGGGTTTGCGAGCTATGCGGAGATGTGGGGCTCTGTCACGATTGCCTGGAGGAAGACGAGAACGTAGAAGTGGAGCACACGCCGTATGCAGAGCTCGCTTTCAAGTGCCAGAACTGCAGAGGTCTCTTATGCAAGACATGCGCTGATATCGATGAAAGATCATGCTATAAATGTGGCCGAAGCCTTTGCAAGATCTGTGGAACCGACGCACACTATGGTGATGTATGTGATGAGTGCGGAGAGTCGACTGCCCAGTTTGATTTGTTCCATGAGGTGAGTGATTGCGAGCTTCTCCTCTTGTCATTGGAGTCGATGTTCTTATCATCCCACACAGCGCCATTATTATGACTACGACGATGAGGATATAACTTGCTATGATGAAGATATGGCCCATTACTATGATGACTTGTATTAATGCAGCGCATCGCTACTGAACTATATTTTGTATTATCTTATGTTACTATATCTCGCTAGTACCTCATAATCCATCAGTCCAACCTCCTCAGTGAACCGCTGCAAATCGCTCACCATACAAGTTCGTTCACTAAGTCTTGACAGAGCACCCGATTTTATCGCGCTGTCGTACTGCACGTCATCAGCACAAATAATATTACAGTGCGCTCACGTTGAAATGAGGACATCAAGTTGGTCATTATACCTGTAGTACCCCCAACTTGTATGTAATGCATTTGATACGGTTCAGGCTCTTGTGTCTGTTGCGACTTGAAGGGCTGACTCAAGTATGGGAACATCTATGTGTGACGGAACCAGCATTGAGTTGTATGAGGATGTACCAAAAATCAATATCGTACCGTGCGGTACAAAAGAAACGGGTCGAATAGAGGAGGTCTCGTAAGGGGTCTCGAATCCTAGCGAGAAGTAGAAGGAACTGTTTGTTGAGTACGGGATCGACGCGGGAAGAAGTACCTGGCGAGGATCGCAAAGCAGCCAATCTCCTGAACACGTTCAGCTTCTAGTGGGGGATACGGTCTGCTAGTCGCAGCAGAAACACTGGTACTGTAATCTGCAACTTGAAGGGCACCATTAGTAGCATCCCCGCTGGTGGCGCGTTGGTGTCTGAGGCAAGGAGGACGTGGTGGCTGCATCAGATCTCTCTTCCCACTGATGGCATTGGCGGTGCGCTGCGAACACGGGATGGATGTAGAAAGCTAAGAGCTTGGAAAACTTACGTATTTATCCCGAGTTGCAAAGACGTCCACAATGATAGGCATCCTGCGAGGGCGGGGAGATTAACCCTGGGGATTGGAGGAACGAGAGAGGAGACAATTCATGGTCTGCTTGATGCGGGAGCCCTCGGCATGACACTGCGATGCAGTACTTGGGAGCGGTGCGGCTTCGAAGTGGAGAATGGGTGACATGAACTCTGAAGAAGTATATCAACAATTCTTTCGAACCCGGGATCCCCTGTAGTCCTGCCCACAACACTAGGTAGTATTCCCCTCGGTTTGGATCGCGAATATTATCTTTCAACCACTCCGAGCCGACAACCAGGCCACCCATCTCCTACTATGTTTTTCTTCTCCTGGCCCTTTGTACACGCCGACGGCAGGCTCCCTACATGTCCTGCCAAATCACAGCCCATACACACCTCATATCCGGTGAAGATCCACGTCTCCGGGTGCGCCATTTCGTATAAATTAAAAGGAAGAGACCACAGAACGAGAATTTACCGCTTGCCGTGTGCCGTCCCTCCTTGGTCAATGCCCGAAAGACGATGTTGCGATGAATGTTTTGGATGACTTGGGTTAATGGTAGAGTAGCCTCATCGACACTATACAGGGGTTTACGTACTTAAAACTCCGATGAAGCTCACGATCATTTCATGAGTAACACCATGCACGTATATTGACTTTTGCCAACATGTCCGAGTGGAACCGCATCCTTTTTGGTGATCCGACCTATGGGCAACCTATCCACCCTCGGCCGTTCGAGTTATGCAGTGCATCTACAGCACGGTCGCTCCTGCACGCCCACCACCATTCACTGTGGACACCTGGTAGCGTTCATTAAGCATTTCCTACCAGCTGGTGGACTCGGAAGAGTCTAGACATGAGCTGTCGAATGTCATCCTCAATCTCCCAAAAGGTAAAGCAGATGGTCCAAACATGAACACCTACTTCACGATCAACTTAAACACGTTACACCATGCGTGTCCATGATAATTTATTTTCCGGCACCCGGGATAGCCTCTCTATCCTAGAAGAACTCAGAGAGTACGTGAAGAGGACTGTGGCGCCCAGTTTCTAATGACGACACAAACAGCACCAACCATTCCCAACCAAATATCGATGTCACCCTATTGCACCCTGTACGCCTCTTGTCCTGCCGGTCTGTCGCCTGTAGGGAAAACAGTCAAGAGAGCGGAAGGTATGGGCGTTGGTGCTGCAACACCATTTGTTGGTCTAACTTCAACATCGACACTCACACCAGAGCTACCAGAGTGTGTCCTGATTGTATCACACGTGACTTCACCTGCCCATGTGGTCGATACTGAACCTGCGGTAGCTGCGAGTCGCAGGTTTCTTCTTTTTGGGAGATTCTCACTTGTCCTGGGCGCCACCGGTGTTTCTGTCCATTGTGCTTATGAATCGGAGGTTGCGGGATGTGCCAACATGTTGAGCTCTGTCACGACTGCATGGAAGAAGAGAACGAAGAATTGCAGCTCACACGAGACCTCATTCTCAGTTGCTGGAGCTGCGGACGTCTCCTGTGCGAGCGTTGCGCTCGTGGTAAAAAGAAAAAATGCTACGAATGTGACCGAAGCCTCTGCAATCTCTGAAGGTGATGATGATGGCAATTTTTTCTGTTTCGACTGTGTAGAGGCGACTTGTTAGTGCAATGACTTTGGTTGTTTCTACGAGGTGAGTGATCGTGAACCTGGGAGAGGGGGAAGAATGCGTTCAGTATCTCGTTTAAATTAAGCATAGGCGAGCAATTTGCAGCGGTTACCGAGAATCGAAGCAGACGAGGAGTCTGGCACAAGGACTATAAAATACTCAGACAGATTCCACAGTCCATGAGCGAGATACAACAACATTATAAAGATTGCTGCATTACAAGTAAGCAGATATCTTCATCAGTATCAAATTCGTAGTCAAATTCGTAATCATCAGCATTCTGCTGTGTAGGATGATAAGAACAGCAACTACGGTGACAATAATAGAGGGTCGTTCCCATCACAGGACTTGCCAATCACGCTTGACCATCACCTCGACATGCACGCTCCATACAGACTCGTATACAATTTTAGATGAGAAATGGGAGTAGTGACGCTCTCGCATGAGCGCGTCATTTTCTATTTCAGTACTTATCATTGATGTGCGGCAATGTCGACGCACGAAGTATGTAGAACACGATATACACTATGATATATAACCAGAGAGAAAGACTAGACTCGGATGGTCTCGACGATATTTTAGGGTATCAAGTCATGAAAACAACAAATCGGCACAGCAACTCCGTTTCATGCAGAAACATCATAATTGACGATCATGGACGTCGGCCACGCGCTGGGCGACATCTTCTCGTTAAGGTATGCATAACGCAGCACAGGAAGTGCATCATCTTTGAAGCGAGGAAGATTCCCTGACTGACCGGGACCGCGACGAACATTGTCGAATGAAAGTATGCCGCGGAGGACCTCAGCGATGATCGTCGAAGCTAGATCCTCCCCAAGAACCTTGAAGCAACCATCACCACGAAGATAGCGCTCGCGAGGAGTACGAGTAGTATCCAAGATTGTTGGGTTAGGGAATGCATCCTCCTGTATATCATGTAGGAGAGACGCACATGGCCTTGCATAATAATGACTCACGTTCATGTTTGCCCTGGCAACATCCAAGAACAGCTGTTCACCTTGCTTGACAGTCAAAGAGCCTACGGTTTCATCCTGTTTCGCAACACGGTAGACACCAGCAAAAGGTGGATCGATTCCTGAGTCGGATGTCAAAAGGGATGTATCAGCCAAAACAGAACACGCACTGAGGGCCTCGATAGTATAGGCAGTCAGACTAGAAAGGTCTCCGGTATCCGCGGCTTGGATAGTAACGGTGGGATTATTCTCCGAATCAAGGAGCTGGTTGACGACGTTCGTCAAAGCTATGATAGTCACACGCTGAGACTCGTCTCCATAACAAGAAACAGAAAGAACATACCAAGAGACATCTCGACAGTGGCACCGACCAACAACGCAAGAATAGAGTTTACAACCTGCTCAGTGGAATAGCCAAACTCGAACAAGCGTTTGACTATCTCATTGTGGTTCCTGCCTCTACCACCAAAGAGGCCAGATAATGTGTCAAATAGTGCAGCGAGAGACATTCTGCTCCCAGCACTACCAAGAGTATTCTTGATGAGATGTGTCAGTTCTTGCACATGGTCCTCGACTCTCTGCTTCAAAGTCATATACTTCGCTGCCTCGACCTCGAGGAAGATGAATCTTGGCAGAATATTAGTGATCGTCGTAGAAGAAAGGCACGTCAAGACTGACTGGTAAATCTCTGAAAGCATATCAAACAACTGAGACTCGGTGAAGACACCGTCAGGACGTTGCTTCGTCTTGAGGGGTATGCCAGCCTGTGATCACATAATGAGTCGATATGCTGGGATCGTCCATCCAGGATAGACGCACAACTTCAGTAGCAGCCCAATGTAATGGCACAACCTTCAGCACATCTCGGACGATGTTAACAGCACGAGTCTTCTCGCCAATCAGAGCAAATGAATGTTGCTCAATGAGTTCCTTGGTCTTGTTGTAGAAGTAGGTGCCGATCTCAGAGACAGCTTGCGGAGAAGGTGCAAGCGCGCTGATGAACTGCTGCTGCTGTTCAGCGCCATTTTCAGATGCCGCAAAGAAGCTATTTGACTTGTTAGCACCAAACAAAATAGCAGTGTGTCAAACGTACCCCTCGCCCTTGATGACCTCTGCTGCGCGCTCAACGTACTCGGGCACGAATTTTTCAGCGCTGCGAAGCACCTGGCCAACCTCCACGTAATTGGTCACAGTTGTGCAAGGCCCGCGAGGCTTTGGCCGTGCAAGAGAGTATCCATCGAGCTTGCCGAGCTCCTTCAAGTAGCCCTCCATACGCTCTGGGTGCATGAAAGGGAACCACGTGTAGACGCTGTCTATAGTATAATCGTTGGGCAAGGTCCGAAGGAGGAGACGACCAAGCTTAGAACCGAACCCATAGCCGTCAGGGTCTCTCTGGGAGTCAGCGAAGCCCCAGGCAGTCATATTGTATGGCGTGAAGTCCTGCGTGAAGAACCGGTCACCACGAGTCAGGGCTATGGCATCTGACAGAATGGAACGAGAGATGGTGTAACCTGGAAAACATGTAAGTCTTCGCGAGTGACTCTGCACGGAAAGGTAATACCTGGGCATAGTCCTGAGCCCTCCCTAATAGGCTTGGTATCCTCAGCCTGAAGACCAGGGTACAACTCCAAGTTGTCAATGTGACCGTAAAGCTTTTCTGCGGCTTCAGCAACATCGGAGTTGGGGTTCCATTCCAGGAAACTGGAGTATGCTGCACGACCCTAAGTATCCAAGAGAGACGTTGGGGCTGGTAACTTACTCTTCAAGCCAAGGAACTTCCTGAAGTCATTGAGCGAGCAAACACCCCACGATCGGTTAGCTTCGATACCCATGATCTCATGTAGACGCATAACTGAGGGTGTTCCACGAGCACCGAAGGTAGCAGCATGTTGGGAGGTCCTGAGAGAATGTGTCAATTCAAACAAAAGACAGGATGTGGTGATCACGAACGCGTTCATAAGGTAATTCGCAAGGTCTGAGTCCTTGAACGCACCCGCATTCGGACCGTCGACCTGACGGTGGAGGCTGCAAGGGAATGTGAGCAGTAGCACCAACGGTAGTCTCGGCTTCCTCACTTCCCGAACGTCCATTGATCAGGATCTGTCTCGGTCTTCTTCTCGAGCTGCGCCTCAGCCTGATAGAAATCCTTCAAGGTGATCTCCTCAGGCTTCTTAGTAGGAAAAAGTTGCTGGAACTGATGAGCAATCCACTCCACATCCTCAACGGAGGTCGTCGCATGCCATCTGTACAAGCAGTTAAATTCAACACTGCAAGCATTACCACGGCCGCGCTCGAAGATCTGGTGATCTTTGTTACGTATTTCGTCGAACGGCTCAAGACTCCAGTTTGACCCTTGTCGCACCAAGCCCAAAATGCACGAAAAGTAGTCAGAGAAGATGATCGCTGCAAACCATGCACAGTTGTTCAGGCGTGCTATCTGGAATATTTCGTTATCTTGCTTCGCGAGTTGAGCTTGGCTGAGGGAATGTTGGGCAGGATCCTTCCAGGAACTTCGTTCGTTGATCTCAAGCAACCGACGAGCAATATACTTTGGGTGAAGGGCTTAAATCAATAACTGTGGAAATAATGGATTAAGGCGACATACGTTGTGGTTCCTGTTGAACAACACCAAGAGCGCGCCAACTGTGGGAGGGAGGAAAAGGAGACGATCCTCAGCGAACACATCTGGATGAAGTAGTCCACGTCCTTCCTTGATCCTAACCTGGGTTGATATGTTATAAGATGCTCGACTTTCAAGCGTCTCACGTGAAAACACCAACCCTGTCCTGCATATCTTGATCGTTTCCGTACAGAGGTGCAAGGTCAACGTAGCCCGAAGTCATGTTGATATGTCCCCTTCCGGGAGTATGATCTGTGCGGAATATGGTGTGAACGACGAGGGCTGCAAAGGAGAACATCAGTGCAGACAAGCCCGCAGGATGTTCGACAAACTAATAGTCATGCCGCGTAAGAGATTGAAGCAGATCTTGTTGTGCACACGTACCTTCTCCCTGCGGAGCAGGGTGTCGAACACCAGGCCAGCATCGGGCATTTGGTTCCGTGGTAATGGGTTGGACTGTTGCACAGACCGTGCGTAAGGTGTACCAGCTTTTCCAAGGTCGGGAGCATCAGGGTTGTTGTTTGAACCATTAGCAGTGCGGAACTGATACTCTGGTCCAATGAATGTAGCTGGAGGGTGCGAGAGGTCATCATACACTGCAGTAGAGGACAGGTTTGTAACCGAACTGCTTGGCTGCTAAGTGATACATCACTTACGGGTCTTAATGACGAAAGTCCGAGTCATGTTCGAAATCTTCCCTGAAGGATGATTGGACATGAACGACAGTAAATTTTCCAACTTGATGACGCAAGACAATCGTTACAAAGCTCGGTGCTTCCGGTCGACTGAGAACTCACAAGCATCTTGCGGTCATCAAGTGCACTCGCATGATTGATGACGTCAAGGACGGAGGACTGTAGGAAAGCGTCAAATACTTGTCCAGGGACAGTGATCAGGCAAAACTGACAAGGTCCGACTCATTAATGTCTTCGGCGGAGCGGTTCATCTAAACAAGAGTCGTTGATGGTGAGTGATGACCTGAATGATGAACCTACGAGGTCCTTGATGTGTGCCAAGGCTTTCGTTGTTCCCGAGTCACTCGAAGAAAGAGCGACCTCGAAAGCTGGAGACGCCAAGCCATCCTATAAGTACTTAGATGTAAGTCCTCAACATTCATACATGTCGGAATACTGACTGCCTTGCTTTGGGTTGAAAAGCGCGACGAGAAGGTTCGGCCGAGGGTAGACATGACAGAGAATATGGACGAGGGATTGAAGGGGGGGATGTTGAAGGAGGGCCTTGAACCTTTAAGAGTTGAGCGTCAGACATTTATGCGATAGTATCAGGTTCCTGTATATGCATCATTCATCGCCTTTTGTTTATTCTTAGGGTACGGGGTTGTCCTTGTCCGAGCTAGCGCTCATTAAGTTGGTAGGATGTGGGCCATACTAGACCATAAGCGGTTGTGCTACTCACAAGTGATAGTCTCTGTTCGCTACTAATAGGTTGAACGATGCACCTTCACTAGGAATGACAGATCACATTAATGGCCTGCAGAACACTTTGCGCAGAGTCATGGAGCCGATGAGTTGCCAGTGTGTGCAAGTAGGTGACACCGCATAGTACCGCTCTGAGTGTTTCATCATACAAATTGTGGGCGAGTTTGATCTGTTGTGATCTTGCATATTCACAGTCATCGGTTACATCACGGCGCCGAGATGTTATGATTGCGCGTATCTGACATGCACAGCTGTGAATATGTACACCAGAATTAAAATTAAATCAATTTCACGAAGCGTCGACTTGAGTAAAGAAACCTTGCTTGCCTGGTATCATCACATTTGCATCCCAATCCATCGTAACAATTGGTTAACGTTCTGTGATACTCCAGGCGTCCTGAGGCTACAGTGAGCACAGGCTTTGCTAAGCAAGCTTTCGAAAACGTTTGTGGACAGGTTGGATCTAAGTTGGATTCTCGCATTCTCGCATATCTCGCATTCAGTCGTTCTGTAGTCCACAGCTCTGTTCTTATTTGGCCTCGAGAGAGCGGTGAAGCTCTCTCTAGTTCTGCTACTACAAGATCCAGTTTTCACTCGCAATTTGAATCGTGAGAGGGAAAGCGAACATTCGGAGCAGACTCAGAATTGACGAGGGAATATGATTCATATACACTTGGATGTGTAGAACAGATGACTGAAACCGCCAGAGTTTGATGCGAACGATGAAAACGTTGCCGGGCCGCAGAATGTTCTGGAGGCGTCGTGATCACAATAAACTTGTAAACTTTATGTAACTTTCTTATAGCTGCACACCTCTTGGCACATTAGTCCCTCATTCCCTTGGCGCGATTATAATTTTCTTTTCTTTATCTTAACTAACTGCAAGCAAGATGGCTATGCCAACCTCTACCGCGAACTGGCACTGGAAAAACAAAAATGTGACCTCGTGGGCAAAGGAATGGTTCCAGCGAGAGCTGACAGCCATCGTGATCGAAGGAGCTGAGGGAAACGTCGCGATTTCTTCGGTGAAGGTCGACGAGGGTGATGTCGAACTCGGTCAGCGCAAGTCAAAGTGCGTACTACATATAACTTGGTTCCCTTTGCGCTTTGCACGTTCATCACAGGATCTTTTTGTCATTTTCAGGTTGATCACGATATATGACATTCCTGTCAAGCTGGATTGGCACGGGGCCACGAGTGATGGGACAGATGTAGCCGGGAAACTCAGTATTCCAGAAGTCTCGCATGAGATCACGCTGGATAAGCTCTCGGACTATGTCGTGCGTATCTCCATGTCTAATGCGGAGATCATGAAGTTGAGGCGCTTTTACGATAGTACAACTGGACGCTCGAAACCGCTTCTAGTCCTGCCGTAAACGCGCTCTTCGCTTTCGTCAAGACGCGCCTCCCACTTGCTCTCGAGGCCAAATTTGCCGAGTTCCCTGCTGCTATCATTGATAACCATGGCAGGGACCTTACTATCAGCGGTGAACCTAGCCGCACTGGCACCCCAGCTCCTGCTGTCAGTGTTCATGCTGTGCCGATCTCATCAGCATCTACGGCTGTCCCGAAACCTGCACCGGTCAAAAAAGCTGAACTTAACACGTCCAGCGTAGTCAAGGAAGCGACGTTTATGGCCGCTGCAGAGGATCTGTTCGGCATCTTTACAGACGAGAAGAGAATTCCTATGTGGACCCGTGCACCAGCTCAGGTAATTTGGGTGCATGTTCGTGAGCTAATCAGGCTGACTCAGTTCCATCGGTAGTCTGCAGCGCAGGCAGACACTGAGTACTCGTTGTTTGGTGGTGGTGTCAAGGGCAAGTACGTGTCACTGACGCCAGGCAAGGAGATCGTGCAGACTTGGGCTTTGCAAAGTCCTACGTGGCCATCAGGTCGGATTGCTTTCTTTATTCGCATTATCGTAGGGGCGCCTGAATTTTCATTGCATCAGGGCACTTTGCGACTCTGACAACGACTTTCGAGCAGTCGTCTGATTCGACCAAAGTGACATTTACTCTTGACGGTGTGCCGAAAGGGATGGAGGACGAACTTACGAGGAATTTGGAGGGATACTAGTACGTGTGCATCGTCGAGAGTACTTTCCTGCACTGACACCTTTCTTTTCCAGCATACACGGCCTCAAATCCATTGGGTACGTACAGCTCATAGTTTCGCATTCCTACACGCAACCTTCATCATCCACACCTTCTCGTACTTCTTCCAAACCTACGAGTTCTGCTTCGTCAAATTCGACAGCTGCGACGGCTGTAGGAATAGCCGTGATTGTCCTTGTCGCGGCGTTTGCCATACCTTACTTCTCAGTATCCCCGATCACCTTGCGTTCCTCCGCGAAATAACGTTATTTGTGTACTGATAATGCTATGCCTTTGCGGTTTTGGTTTTGATACAGGTTGGGTACTGTTCTCTAACCGAGTCGCTCGCGCGAAAGGAGAGGAAATGCCATTAAGTGTATTGAGGGTCATATCGGGTGCTTGTAGGTGCTCAAGAAGAAGAAATGCGCGGTGTAGGAGGATTTATACAGTAGAAACGAGCGTGGAATGATGTATAGAATTGGTAGAAATGCATACATTTCGAGATTGTGATCAAAGTCTTGTACGTTTAGCAGCGGTGTCAGTAGTACGTAAAATCGGACCCCGACTGGCAGGACCCCGAGGCAAACAATTTTGGGCCTCGGTTTGGTTGGCCGTTCTTCGTCTTGACCTTCTCGTCGTCGTTTGCACCACCAGCTCATTTACATACTTCACCCACCCCCATTTTTCATTTGGAAGTCATGGCTGCTGCAGCTGTCGAAGAAATACGTGCGACGTCCTATGTCGGTTTTGATTCTATTACGCAGCAGATTGAGCACAAGCTCTTGAAGCGTGGCTTCCAGTTCAATGTCATTGTCGTTGGTGCGTTTGATATGCTCTTTGGTGTTAATGTATCTACGTGGCTGAACAATGCGTGTGTTTTGTGATTCAGGACAAACTGGTCTTGGGAAGTCGACGCTGATCAACACCGTTTTTGCGTCGCACCTTATTGACTCTAAGGGCCGGTTGGAGTCGAACGAGCCTGTTAGGCAGACCACTGAGATTCAGGCCGTCTCGCATGGTCAGTCTGCGATTTCATTTTCGTGTTGAGCAATGTTCACGCTTTCCTACTAGTTATTGTCGAAAATGGCGTTAAATTGCGCCTCAACATCGTTGACACGCCTGGGTACGGCGACCAGGTCAACAACGAGAACTGGTAGGCTCCTCTACGCGTTTTTTGGTACTCTCAGTAATGGATGTCGTGTAGCTGGGATCCTATCGTGAAGTACATCAAGGATCAGCACAGCGCGTACTTGCGCAAGGAGTTGACGGCTATGCGTGACCGGTATATCCTTGACACGCGTATTCACTGTTGTCTGTACTTCATCAGCCCCACGGGGCACTCGCTTCGTGCCATTGACGTCATTGTGATGAAGAAACTGAGCGAGGTTGTGAATGTTGTGCCTGTGATCGCTAAGGCAGACAGCTTGACCCTAGAGGAGAGGGTCGCCTTCAAGCAGAAGGTTGGTCAGATGCTTTAAAACTTTGTACAGGTGTTGACCGAGTCACAGATTCGCGCAGAGTTGGTTTACCATAACATTCGCCTGTACCCCTTTGACACGGATGAGAATGACGAAGAGGAGATCCAGCTGAATGAGTCTATCCGGGTATGTGCGTTTCTATTTAGGCTTTCATTGAATTCTGAGACCTTTTTAGAGCGTGATTCCCTTTGCTGTGGTCGGCTCTGAGCGGAGTGTGATTATTGACGGCAAGTCTGTGCGGGGACGCAAGAACCGGTGGGGCGTGGTTAATGTGGAGGATGAGAACCACTGCGAGTTCATGCACTTGCGAAACTTCCTCACGAGGTTCGTGGCGTGCGTCCATATTGTCGGGTCCGCATTCTCACCGCGTTTACAATAGGACACACCTACAAGACCTAATTGAGACCACGGCTCAGATCCACTATGAGGCGTTCCGTTCAAAGCAACTGCTTGCGCTCAAGGAGGGTGTACAGCAAAGACCGCCCACTAACCAATAGAGTGTTATTCCCCTGGTTGCGATGTAAGTCACTGGTTTGGTATCATGATGCTGTCATCTGAGAATGCACAGGAAAATCAAAATCACGATACCCCCGTTGGTTCCGCATGGCTTCAGCGCTCGTTTGTTTTCGATGGATAATGGACCTTGTTGCGTATGATTTCGCGTGTCGACACCACGTTCATTAGCGTCTACTCTCATACATTAATATAAGCGATTGTTTTTACTTCCTGTCAGTGTCACATCCGCATGCATGACGCATGGACGTGTGCCTCAACGGATGAAAGGTTCCAAGTATAGCAAACATGGAAGCCGACCAGTAAAATTAGCCACGCATGCATTCGGCCAGCAGGGAAAACATTTGAGGACAACCAGAGGGACCGAAAGCTCCCTAAACGAAGTAGAAAGGCTGTCTGGAAAATGAGAAGGAAAATATTTTAAACGAGACGGAGCGAATATGAAACATTTGTACCGTCGGAGCAAATAACCGGATGCGTGGGTCAGCAGTTGTTGTCATCAAGAATCACTGAATCAGCCATCGGGCGCTGCCTCGGCTTCTGCGGTATGACTACTCAGTGACGTCCTTACCTCCCTTACCTCCTTCCCTCTCCCCCCATTCTTCTTCTCCCATATGGCCAAGCGCCGCTCTCGCGCTGCTGTCTTCTACGACAAGGTCGCTAACTTTAACGTCGAGTCTCTATTTGCCCGCCATCCTGGCCCTGGTGCCCCACGAACCGTATTCTTCAACCAGAACCTCCCAGACAGCTACTTTGATACAAAGGGAAAGCCAAAGAAAGAGCATGTCTACCCCACTAACCAGGTCATCTCATCCAAGTACACAATCATCACCTTTCTACCCAGAAACCTCCTTGAACAGTTCAGGCGAATAGCGAATATGTATGTCTCCACCGTTCGCACTGCCTTTCCCCACTATGACGACTGATTCCATGCTGCAGTTTCTTTGCGTTTATAGCTATTCTGCAGTTCTTTCCTGAGTTTTCGACCATCTCCCCAGGTCTCGTGATTATTCCTCTTCTCATCGTGCTCGGTATCACCGCTATTAAGGATGGCTACGAGGACGTCAAACGCCACCAGTCCGACCGACATATTAATCACTCTCAGGTTCGCGTCCTTGCCGGTGGCGATTGGGCTAACCCAAATGTCAACGGAAGAAAAAGTCGGACATTCGTCAGGGGCATCATCCCAAGACGGCGCCAAAAACCCAAGGATGTTAATACTTCCGACGTGGAGGCTGCTACCGCCACTACCCATGATCCTGATATCGAGTATGACCGGGCGGATTCGATGGCGGAGGGTGAACATCATAGGTTTGGGCATAGCGGGGAGAATCACGGACCTCATTGGAAAAAGACCTTGTGGGAGGATATCCGGGTGGGAGACTTTATCAAGATCATGAGTGATGAGCCTCTTCCTGCCGATATCCTCATATGTTCCACATCAGAGGAAGAGAATGTGGCGTTCGTCGAGACGAAGAACCTTGATGGAGAGACGAATCTCAAGTCGAGGAATGCATCCCCTCTCCTTACCGATCTCCACACCGCTGCAGATTGTGCTTCCAAGCTCAATGCATTTGCTATCGAATGCGATCGACCGGACACGAACATGTATAGACTCAATGCCACCGTCACTCGTAATGGAGACAAGTCCCCCGTGGATTTGCAGACAGTTCTTCTTCGCGGCACAGTACTCCGGAACACGGATTGGGTCATTGGCATCGTTCTTTTCACTGGCGTCGACACCAAGATAATCCTTAATTCTGGTGGTACTCCCAGTAAGCGGAGTCGAGTGGAGAGGCAGATCAACCCACAAGTGTAAGTTTCGTTGATCTCGCATTTTTTTCTGTATCTAAGCACTTCATTCTCAGTCTTGTGAACCTGGCTCTTTTGGCGATCATGGCAGTCGTGTGTGGTATCGCCGATTCCAAGATTGAAGAATCGAAATACGCACAGGGTGCCCCTTGGCTATACGGTGACGACGTTTCTAACGACAACCCAAAGATCAACGGACTGATCACCTGGGCATTTGCACTGATCACGTTTGTGTTCATCATGGTGCTCCTTTTCGAAAACTCATCCGTCGTAACAGGTTCCAAAATATTGTGCCCATATCCCTTTACATTTCGATAGAGTTTGTGAAGACATGCCAGGCGCTCTTCATCTACTTTGACTACGATATTTTTTACGAAAAGAAGAACCAGCCGACCCTCGCCCGAAGTTATAACTTGTCTGATGACCTCGGGCAGATAGAGTACATATTTTCAGATAAGACGGGTACTCTGACCCAGGTGCGCTTGATTTTGCGTCTTTATCCTTGTTAACACTCATTTTTTATCTTGTAGAATTCGATGGTCTTTAGAGAGTGTTCCATCGCAGGAACGGCATATCACGGTGATCCTGATGAAGACGAGGACGAGGACTTCAAAAAGTCCAAAGGCACAGAAGCCGTTCGTGACACCAGCAACGACTCCTCCTTTGCTTCAACCTCCGCGCGTGAAGTCTCTTCGGACCAGCGTCCCGTTCTATCTGCTGCAGACGCTATCGGCGTCAAGCTCTCCAGCGGTGTTCTCAAGCATTTCAGGGACGAGAAACTCTCTCAAGACCTCGCACGCGCAGTAGAAGCAGAACCAGACTCCGAAAACGCTGCCCAAGCACGCTCACTAAACGGCTTTTTCTCCGTCCTTGCGCTTTGTCATACCGTTCTCACGGCCGTCGACCCCGCGACAGGCGCTATCGAGTACAAAGCACAATCCCCTGACGAAGCTGCCCTCGTTCAAGCCGCTGCGGACGTCGGGTTTATCTTTCGCGGGCGTGCGAAGGAGATCCTGCTCCTGCAGACGCCTTTCTCGAAAGAGATCGAGCGGTATGAGCTGCTTAATATCCTGGAGTTTACGAGCGCACGGAAACGGATGAGCGTTATCATTCGGAGACTGGACCAGGAGGATGGGAGGCTGTTCTTGCTTACGAAAGGCGCTGATAACGTCATCTTTGAGCGGCTCAAGGCTGGTGGAGATGATTTGAAGCGCACGACTGAGGGGCATCTAGAGGATTTTGCGAATGCTGGGTTGAGGACGTTGACTCTGGCATACAAGGTTATTCAGGGTAAGTTGGATTTAGCTCGCGCTCCTACGTGGCTAAAGGTCTTGTGCAGACGATGAATATGAGTCCTGGGCTGAGCGCTACCATGAAGCCACTACTGCCCTGGATGATCGTGAAGATAAGATCGAGGTGGTTTGTGATGAGATGGAGCGCGAGCTACGGTTGCTTGGTGCCACTGCCATCGAAGATCGCCTCCAGGACGGTGTGCCAGAAACAATCGCTGATCTCAAGATCGCTGGAATCAAGGTCTGGGTTGCTACCGGTGATAAGCTCGAGACTGCCATCGGTGCGTATTCATTCTATTTTGTTCTGGAGGTCTGGTCTCACAATTGTCCGATGCAGCTATTGGGCGCAGTACGAATCTTATCGCCGAGGAGTCCAATATTATCATCATCCGCGGGGGAGACCAGGGTCGCCCCGTTTACCAACAGATCATTCAGGCGGTTGAGGATTTCTTCCCGGACAGCGGTATACTCGATGAACACGGCATCGTCACTGGCGCACCTAAATCCCCCTCAGCAGAATCATCCAGATCCTACCCCATGCGGCGACTAAGCACTGGGGTTCGCGATATTGTCGGAGACGACAACGGCGATCGTCCCGGAGGATTTGTACTTGTCATCGATGGTGCTGCTCTGGAGCACGCCCTTGGTGACGACGAGCCCCAGTCTCTTCTTCTCCGTCTCGCTACCCAATGCGAGGGTGTAATATGTTGCCGTGTCTCCCCGCTGCAGAAAGCGCTTGTGGTGAAAATGGTCAAGGATGGTCTTGGGGTGATGACTCTCGCCATTGGTGATGGCGCGAACGATGTCAGCATGATCCAAGCTGCGGACGTTGGTGTCGGCATTAGTGGCGAGGAGGGTCTGCAGGCCGTCAACTCGTCGGACTACGCTATTGCACAGGTGGGTGATATGGCTTGGGTTTTTCTTGGCCACATCTCATTCATAATGTCATAGTTCCGGTTCCTCAAGAAGCTGCTGCTTGTCCATGGGCACTGGTCTTATGCTCGTAACGGAATTATGTCAGTTTGTTCATGTCTGCTTGACGATGGTGCTGATACTTGAATATAGGATTGTCAACTTTTTCTACAAGAATATTGTGTGTATCGGTGTTTTATGGTGGTTCCAGATCTATTGTGGATGGAGTTCTGCTTAGTGAGTCATGCGCTCGTCTCAAGCCTATTTGACTGCTGACTTCTCCTAAAGCGCATTCGAGTATGTTTACCTGCTGTTCTGGAATTCGTTCTGGACAATTGCCCCCGTTCTTGGAATCGGTCTTTTTGATCGGATAGTTGGTAAGGTTACATTACTAATGGTACGACGTCGGGGTTTCTCATGAGTCGCACAGATGCAGACATTCTGATGGCCTTCCCGGAACTGTATCGCTATGGTCGCGAACGAACCTGGTTTTCGATGACATCTTTCGTGATCTATATGCTTGATGGAGTGGTGCAGGTACGATTCTCTCCCCTCGACGAGTAGTGTCAGCACGCTGACATCCGCCCAGTCTGTTTCATTATACTTTCTCATCACCTATGCATACGCCACAACTACTGCTCGTAGTGATGGATACAGCATCGAACTGTATGAGTATTCGACCGTGAGCACTGTTTATCCAATTCGTGTTTTGTTGTCAATGACAATGATCCTTCGTAGACCATGGTTTTTGCCACCGTTATTGCTGTCAGCCTTGTTCAATGGCCTGAACACGAATGTCTGGACCGCCTGGGTCTTCTTTGCTATATTCATCGGTATCATTCTTCTTTGGATATTCACGGTGAGTTCGTATCCCTCCTTGTCATCCGTGAGACTGATGTCTCCACCAGGTTGTCTATAATGCAATCAGCCCGGGATGGATGGTCACCAGCGTCTACGGAAACAATCATTTCCTTGCTCGCGTCTGCTTATTTCTGGTTGTGTCAACCCCTTACCATTGCCATCGCTCTGCTTCCACGATACCTCTATCGTGCATGGCAGTTTGGATACGCACCCGGTGACCTAGAGATGCTGCGCTACATCCGGAAGACACGTCCCGATCTTGATCTAACGACACTGCGAAGGGAACATACGCGTTCCAGACCTTACTCGTCTACAAGACGGCGCCCGTCCTCACGCATGTCACGAACATCGATGGCTTGTCCAGTGTAGATAACCTATCATTGGATTTACGAAGAACGCAAGATCCGCGCCTTGCAAGCCGAACGGACATGTCCACTGGTATTCGCTCGGTACACCGTGGGTTCGACTTTGCGACAGAGGAAGGTGGCGTTGCGATGCGACGGATGCAAACTAATTTGTCAGAGCGAAGGCAGAGCAGCCGCAATCTCCCTTTACTACCCCAGGGCTCGCCGAAGCCCAAAGCATCTATCCGCTTATTCTCCTCTCTTCGTCGCAAAAAGTCGCCTACGCCGAAGAAGGATGATTGATAATGTCTTTTATTTGCACGCCATGACTTGCTTTTTCATTTTTTCAATCATCCATTGCATTGTGCTGCTCATCATGCCGTCATTCCCACTTCATGTGTACGGTCATACTCACTGTATCTCCTCTCAACCTATTTATCATATCGGTTATCTACTACACCCGAACGACTACGCATCTGATGGATGGATATCAGAATTCCTAATACATGACTCGATTTCTAGAAACTACGTTGTAAATGAACCAATAAAGATAGGATAAAATGTTGCAATGCGAAAACAATGAATCAAAACATAGGTCCTTTAAACTTCGGCACTGCCGCTGCTCTGCTCGATCTTGGTCTTCTTCCTCTTGGGACTTGGGGTCGAAATGATGACTTCAGGGATGAATTTGCGCTTCTTCGGTGAATGTGGGGGGGTTGATGGTTCGATGTCATCCGCTACGGGCGTCAGACGACTCGGCCTCGGGGGGTATGTGCAGGATCGTGAACGAGTAGAGGGTCTAGAAGAAGTTTCATCTTGGGCGTCTTCCGTGGGTGCACGGATTGGTCCAACGGGCAGAGCATCAGCATCGTCCTCGGATTCGCACATTGCCTGCACCTCTTCTTCCTCGGAGTCGGATCCGAAAGTATATTTGGCCTTGCCTCGCCGCTTCTTCGTGCTCCCCTTCGACTTCCCCTTTTTTCCTGTTTTGTGCTCATCCCCTTTGCCCTGCTCGAGAACCCGGCAAACTTCCACTGCCGTTTGGGCTCGGAGAAGGACATCGATCCAGACCTGTAGTATTTATATACGTTAGATGAGATGCGTGCACGGAAGCTTGCTGACGACAACCTTTTGGTTTTCCTGGAGACTATCACCTGGACCCTTGACCTCGACGAACTTGCATTTTCCTGTATCCACATTCCACACAAATAGATCTGGCCCGCCGGAGCTACGCCCAGCGTAGTCTTCACAAAGAGTATGGCAAATCACAGACAGCGATGTCCCGCCGAGACACTACAAAGTGCGTCAGTTACAAGCTTGCTTAGAACAGCGACTGCACTCACGCGAACTATCTCTACAATTTCCCCTTCTTCTACTAAATCCCAATCTACACCTACGCACCACGTCTTGAGTGCTTTATGTTCTGCTTCTACTTTTTTAACGATGTCCTCTCCTCGTCCGTCCTCAAGTTCTTTAAGTCTTGCGTCGATGATATCTCGTCGAGCATGATAAAATGCGTCTTCAGCAATGTCCAGCGGTGCAGTCTGGAAAGGGGTCTCGAAGGCACCGGGGATGGAGAGAAAGATAATATCCCAGAAGAGGATACCAAAAAGGGTAGTGATGATTCTCGTTTCTGAGTGTATGCTGCGAAATCGCGTATTCATGCAGGTACAATGCGAGATAGGCGAGGGATAAACATACCCTTTGAACCCCTGGTCCTCGTACCATTGTAGTGCGAGGAACTCGACACTCACATGTAGGTTATCCCGTCCAACCCAGATGGACTTCCCTTTCTCCTCTTTCCGTTCCCTGAGCTAGAAAAAGGTCGATTATGGCTCTCGTCAAGAATGCAAGAACTCACCTTCTCGACTTTGACCGAGACAGGTGTCGCATCCACCTTTATAGTTCCAGGTTTTTTTGGCGACAAAAATTTGGTGATATCTCCTGCCTGGGCGATAGAGGGATTTGGTTTGATATCATTGGTGTTCCGTCCAGTACGGTCGAGTCTCAAGCTCGCTGTACGGTGGTACACGCGTACACCTTCAAAGGAGACCGATGAAGTGGAGAGGAGCTTTCCTTCGCTCGTGTGCCGCTCCTCAGGAGGGAGCTTGAGCTTTTTCTCGAGGGCTGTCAAGCGGCGGTCAAGTTTGGAACGGAAAACTATTATATCATCAGTCAGGACAACAGCTCGCCTCCGCGTATCGCGATCCCGACTCACCAATATGCGTATCATCATCTTCTAGAGCTTCAATACACGCCAAAAGCGCCTTTTTCGCCCACTCCATTTCATCATCCTTCACTGCATATCTCTCTAAGATGAGGGCCCGCCGCTCGTGCCACCTTCCCCGTCGTCCGCGACGCCACCGCTTTCTGCGCAAGGAGAGACTCGAGGACTCTGAGTTCATATTCATGCTCCCCGAGGATACTGAGCGCGTGCACGCCTTTACAAATAAGACGAGTTAGGACGTACCCTAAAAAAGTACGTTAATAAAGTGGGTATATGCGGTGTATGGAGTATACATACCACTCTCAAACCTCTCCAATCCACACCCCCTCTCTTTCCCCTCGAGCCCACCTTCACTTTTTATCTTCACGAGAGCCTGCCAGCGCGGATATACCTCCTCGAAGATCTCTTTCACTACGCGTGCTCCACGCACACGCACAGAGTCTAATTTCTCCGTCTTGACAGATATAGCCGCCTTAGATTGTCTTTTACCGCTTGAAGCAGGGGTTGAAAAGGTATTTGACGTAGGAGTTTGCACAGTCGTCCCGGACGTTGGTGTCTGCGGCACTCCAAACGCAGTATTTGGTGTCACTGGTGTCTTGAATCGAAGTCCATCTGCGGCTGGAGTCTTGAAGTCTCTCTCGGTTCCTGCTGCTGCGAAGTTCCCGGCAAGTGCGGCATCTACAAGTTCTTCTTGCTCGAGGGCTTGTTCGTAAGTGAGAAGTGCTTCGCGTGTGGGCCAGATCTCTTTCGTACGTGTAAAGGCAACACGTGCATAGGAACGTTTCTTGAACCGTGAGAGCAGAGCGGGGAGAAGGAGTCCTTGGGAGGGTTGAGTCCTACAGTATAGGTTAGATGGTGGGCGTAGAGAAATAACATGATGGTTCAAGTGAAAAGAAAGTGTAGAGGGAGGAGAGGAGAGGAGACGCACAATCTGAAATAAATTATGTTTGCCCGCCTCACGAACCGGTGAAAACCCTCATGTACACGTACACACTTGCCAAGTGTGCGGAGAACAATATCGCGCAGTCGTTTCTGGGCTGTCTCGCGACCAAAAGGAAGGATGGTTTGTCGGAGGATAGTTGATGGGGTGACTATTGAGGTTGTAGGTGTTGATTGCACTTTGGACTTCGACATAGAGCGGGCGAATGATACTAGTGTTGACTGTGTACAGGAACCTATGAGAAGGGCGTGTATCATGTCGGGCTTCTGTAATCGAGGAGATCCAAAGGATCAGAACTGGATGTAACAAGCACTACGAGAACGCACTTTTGAACTAGCCTTGACACGCATCTGCTTCGCGATGCAACGTAGCTCGTCGACTTTGAGGCACTCGAGAAGGGTAGGAAGGTCCATTCGAGACTCGTCTTCTGCTAGGATGCCTACGGACTCTGGTAGTTCAACATGGTTCGGAAGCTTGGCGTCGGCCATAGGAAGGTCTTCGAGTTTTATAGAGGAGGGACCAGCAATAGCGTTTGTAGCGGAGGGTATTGCATCCAGTGGTATTTGGACTTCCTCTACAGCGCCCGCTTTCCCTTGACCTGGTACAGAGCATATCTCGTCGATAGCTTGAACAACCTCATCAGTGCTCCCTATTTCAGCTTCATACTTGAGTGAGTCGAGACGGTGCCATGCATTGAATTTGCGCAGTATAAGCTTCGTCATAAGAAACTTCGCACTTGCTACGCATCACTCAGCTTATATCAGAGTTCAAAAGATATGAAAAGAAAACATACGCGAAAGTTTGGCGTATCTATCGGCATAATCAAGTTCTGAAATGTCGAATAAATGACCCTCAGTCTCTACCAAAGTCCTGAGCATCTCTGAGTGGACGTGTCGTCAGCATAGTTGAGAGTGTAGTCCTAGACACGACGTACCTTCAAAGAGTTCGACATATACGTTTGGTTTCTTTTCATGTGCGTCTCCTGTCTCCTGGTCGTAGCCCAAGTTAGATAGCTCTGCCGGGCGTTCATCGTCGTATGTTTGGGTTTCATATGGATAGTCGCTTCCAAATTCGCCGCCGGAAAATATGAGGGTACTGACTGAAGCTGTGTTTGGTGAGCTTGGGCTCATCGTCGGGGTTAGTTCTTGTGACTCTCGCGGCGCGTGTTGAGCCAGGAGGCAGGCGTATCGCGATCACGTGGGTTTCATTTCAAGTCTTAGTTAGGAAGGTCTACTTCATACGATCAGTACCCTCTCCTCAGCCTATCATTTTCTTCCCGCAACCTCACATTCTCCTCCCTCAACATTTTCACCTCCCCGCCCCACTCCTCCATCTCCTGCCGGAGACCCCGCCCCATTCGTAACATGTCAATGTGAAGCGCCTTGATGTCTGCGTGATTTTTGGCTTGCATGTCTGCGATGAGCCCTCGGAAGAGCTCGTACGCACCGTTTGCACCTGAGTGCATAGGAAAAGTGTTTTGGGGAGGCCGGAGTGGTGATGGAACCCAAGTTGGCGCTGTGGGGCGACGAGGGGAGACTTGCATCGAGAGCTCGCGCTCACGGGTCATTTGCGCTGCTTCCTCTTCATCTTCTTCCACGGTGTCTAAGTCCTCGCACTTGTCTTCATCGCGGTCCGCATTTACAGTCTCCTCTTTCCCCTTCCCTTTATCCTTGCTTCCTCTGGATTTTGCAGTACCAAGTACACCAAGACCTGTGCTCCCCTGTCTCTGTCCTCGTCCTCCCTGTTCCGGTTCTTACTCTCGGTTTCTGGGCTTCGACAGTTATTCCTGCTGGTTGTCTCTTCGTGTCGGGCACGGGTGTCACAGGGTCTATTGGCAAATCCGGGGACGAGAAGTCCGTGTGTACATCCTCGTCCTCATTGACAGGCGTCTTTGAGCGAGCAGTATCCCTCGTCTTCACCGAAGAAATCGATATTGTTGACGGGGTGCGTCTCAACGAAGACCCTCCGTTTTTCGCACCCACATTTAAGTTCGATGACGTCCTTGTAATTTCGGGACGGGCAGACGATCCGGAAGCGACCCTCGTCTCTTTCATCTTATCTGTCCGCAGCGAGGCCAGTCGAGTAGAGATAGACTCGCCAGGGTGGGCATGAATACCCAAAAGCCCTGATTTTTGGGAAGATAAAGCGCGTACGCTCGATCGAACTGGCGTACTATCATCAAAGATGTTTTCCCTCGATGTAGAAACCCTAGTGCGTAGCACACCAGTTGCTAATTGTAAAGACGCATGTCAGCATTATCAACACGGATGCTGCGTAAGAGGTAACCCACTAGAACTACTAATGTCTCTGCTACCGCGTGGTGATATGGGGTTCCTCAGCGGCGAGAAAGTACCTCGAGTCGAGACACGTCTAGTCGGCGTACCTGTCTCTACTGTATCCTGCTTCTTGGGTGTCCCATTCTTTCTTGGTGCTGCGGCCGTAAGAGGTCGGAGGGGAGAACGAACTGAGGCTACTTTGGCGCGGACACGGGCAGGAGAAGATGTTGCTGATGGATTGGAGATACTTGGTTTGCCAGCAGACGAAGATGCTTTCAGTTTTTTCTGTTTTGCTCGTGAGATTGCGAATGCTAGGGGGGTATATCGAACGGTATGCCGAAGATACGTACCTGAACAGCGAGACATACAACTCCTTGTCCAGCCTCGCCCACAGAAACCCTCTTCATCTCCTTGTCCAATTCTCGGAGATTGAGAATTCTTAGACCGTCTTGCATGCCGAGGTAGATAGCGGCACCCTCGGGCGTAAATGTAATTGAGGTAATGGGCTCGGGGGACAGAATCGTCTTGAACAACCTGTGCGCACATGGAGTCAGTTTGGCAACGACTCGGAAATGTGATTATATACGCACCCCTTGTCCTTATCCAAATCAACAAGGCTGACGCTACCGGTGCTTGCAACGGCAACCAGCGTCTTGCTAAAAGGGCTACACGTGATACCCACCACGTCCTGTCCGATGCTAATGATTTTCGCAGGGGATGAAGGTTTTGTCACGTCGTAAACCAGTACATCACGACCAAAACCAAGAAGCAGGCGAGTACGAACGTGGGGATGGAATGCCATGGTGCTCATAGACCTTGGCGCGCCTGTGGGGACGTGGAGAGATGCGTGTTTGGCAGGAACGAGTAAATCGTGAATATGCACGCCCTTTGAAGAGGCTGAAGTGATGAGTGTACTGTCGTTTGATATAGCGAGCGCGGTGATCGTGGTTTCATGGGATTCGAACGTCTTGAGCACTTTGCAAGCTGATCCGGTTGCACATTCCAGCACTATCACCTTCCTTCCGACTCCCAATACTATAGTTCCAGACGGGCTCATAGCCATAGAAGTTATATCTCCTTCCTCCTTGGGCTGCACATATATGCCCTCTTCTAATCGGCTTTGCGTGATTATAAAGCGATCGATGCTGAAGGGCGAAGCAAGATAAAGGAAAGAGTTATCGGGAGACCATGCGGATGCGAAATATTGAGATGGAAGAGGCTGGGTTGTTGAAAGCAAAGACGGAGGATTCTTGAGGGTAACGGGAGAAGCCAGCGCGAGAGCTGTTGTGGTGATCAAGGCGAGCATGTTAAGAGTAAATGGTTTTAAAGGAGCGATGGAAGGAATGCAAACTCTTTGATAGTCAGATACTGAGGACGTTTAAGTTGAGAGTCGAGACGCGACTGTCACGTGATGTGGATTTCGGCCACATGCATGAGTGCAGCGGTCATTTCTCGCCCGACTCACGCCAACTGGTTTATACCATCTGGTGTGATAACAAGATCCGTATATGTGACACTCCACCCGACATTCTTGCTAGCATTTGGCCTGCTCAAGAAGTGCAACCTAATGTATGCATTCTCCCTCATAGATGTATCCGTTCGTGTACTAACATTATTGCAGATCAGTGCACCTCAGAATCAACGCCTCGCTTTTCTAGTCAACGTGCGTGATGCCCTTCTTTTACTCATCTGCCACTCCATTGATGTATTATTGCAGTCTGGCGCAAAGACTCGTCCTGCTGCTTTGCGTCGTAAATCAATAATATTGCCTGACATATCTTTTCCTCCTCCAACGCGGAGACCTTCCCTGACAATAGGCCCACAACTACTCGCTTTACCTCCTGTTCGAAACAATGGGGCCGACTATCCCCTCTCTGAGGCGATGCTCCAAGACCTCTCGAAATACATCACAAAGGACGAAGACTATCCTGTTGCCCGTGGCGGGTTCGGAGAGATCTGGAAATGTACCTATCATCTAGATCGGAGACCAATCAAAGTTCGTGTGTACTCTTTTGTCCGTCCATCTGTCTACAATCAATAATTCCGCAGGTCGCCGTGAAAGCATTGCAGGTGTACGCCGCCGATCAACTTGGTCCAGAAAAGAAGAAAAAGATCAAGGTGAGTGACTGGATGAGTGACTGGATCTGTTGCTGACGCCAGAGGTCGCCACTTCGCAGAGGATACAGCGTGAACTCAGAATATGCGCCAGCCTTAAGCATGCAAACATTCTGCCCGTTTGCGGTTATACTTCTGGCTTCGGCCCGTTTCTAGCGTTAGTCAGTCCTTGGGCGGAGAATGGAAATCTGACAACCTATTTGGAGCGTGATGGTGCAACTCTTACTCTCGTTAGACAATTCCAGATTGTAAGTTGTCGTACCTTACTAATATTCCATGTAGACGACAGACTGACGGCAATCTTAGCTCAGAGATATCATGGCGGGTCTTCAATATCGTACGTGTTAGTTACTATGAATGCTGGATCTGGAATGGTGACTATTTCTTGTAGTTCACGCTAACAATATCATTCATGGTGACTTCAATGGGGTACGTTTGACCCTTCTCGATAGTTTCAATTTCATTGACATGTGAGCTCTAGATCGTGACGGTCTTAAGCAAGTCTTAACTAAAAATATCGTGCAGCACGTGCGTGCCAGTTAGTAGCAGTAGTAGTACTTGACGGGTGCGGCCAGGGCATTCATGACGCGATGTAAAATCCAGCCTGGATTCCGTCTGGACTCCGACATCCCACACTTTAACTTGAAGGGAACTGCATGCCACATTTGAATTCACTGCGAGCGTTTTGAGTCTTGCTAGAATCGAATTGCGGCGTCCGCCCACATTTTGTCACAACTCATAACTTTCGAACGGACCACCTGCGAATATGTCAGTGTCCAAGCATATCCAAGCACCAGTGACCATATCCGTGTTCCACCATAATATTTATGCGACCCGCATGCCAGCAGCGTGCTATCCGCGAAGATATCAAGCGGCCTTCAAATGTCTTCACGATCCCCGTCTCAATTTCGTGGGTTTTAAGAGTTCCCCGGTATCGAAATCTGCACCAGCAGTGACAACCGTCGACCAGTCTTTGTGACCCTCCAAGGTCCAAGATCAACCCGAGTGTCAAAATGGATTTTGTTGCCGATGTGGAAGCCATGTATGTCTTTCCAGCGAAGTTGGCATGTACCAGCAAGGTTTTATTTGGATGGATTCGAAGGACCACGGTGAGGTCTCATCGTATGTTGTGGCCCGACGTTGATATTAGATAGTGATTTTTGAAGTTACTGAACTCGTTCGAGAGTTGTGGCTCTTTGCCTGCTGAAGCAGACTGTCAGTTCATCAGCGCTAGAGATTCAGATGGTTTTGATGTTACCAAAGCAGTGGGGACTCCGAGGACGATGGTTTAGCGTGTGCGTGTCTGCACTCTGGAACACACTTCTCATATCTACTAACACGCCGTTTCTGCATAGCGGCTGTGCGGGCAATCCACGAAGAGTGCCCTTCGCTCCTTCCTATTCATCAAATCTACTTACTTTTCAGGTCACAGCCATGGGCATTATTTGGGTCGTTGGAACATCAATACACTCTGAAGTGCTGCAACCAACCAGTGCCAGTGTAATCACCGTTTGTGACGTCTTCTCGTGCACATCGAAACGTAGAAGCTTCGTCTACTTATACGCCACCTCAGTCGCTCCTTTGTTCTGCCGGTCCGTCCATTTTCATGATGTATCGATGTGGCAAACCCATGTGGTTAATCAAAAGCTGCGCTTATGTATCTCATAGGGCGAGTCTTTTTGATCGAACAACTGAGACGCGTCAGTCACGTGATATTTCACCAAATGCAGTGTGCATCATCATGCCCAGACCTTGTATGCCTCAAACCGACGCTATGCGTGTCATCACACTGCTCACCCAGAGCCAGGACGAGGGCGTTTTTTGGGAGGAAAGATATGTCCTGCAAGAGTATGGTGATTATGATATGATGACCTGCGACATCATCGGGGAGATGGTGGAACCGAATAGAAAGATACTAACTGTCAAACAACTGTCACACTCTTAATTGGCAAGTCCGCAACGGTACCAAGGTAAATGTACCCCTCTGCCTTTCTCAGATCTTTCCGTCTCGACACGGCCCACATTAGTCCGTAGAACTAGACTAGTCAAATATAACCAGCTGTCAAGGAAATCATTGGACGACCACCATCATAACTCCCGAGTAAGGTTCGAGTGATCACAGGATACATACAATATTAATGAAACTCATGAGTCCAAGGGTACCGGTACTATGAACTCCCGGACGATTCTACGTTCGAGTAATGAAATGGGCGCTCCGGAGGTTGCGTATCTGAGCACTGGCATGAGTTGGCAATGATAACAACAATGAAGTCGACGAAATGTCCGCGGCGAGAGATCATCTGATATGCACGAACATCCGCAAGTTCGAGGCGATCCCCTGCTGCAAAGCATATAAAGGGGTCCTGCTTTGCGGTCATATTCGTCAAATCCAACCACCAATCCCATTTACTCCAAGTCGCAGGCTCGCAGTTCATCTTTTAATGTCTTACCCGCTTACCGGCAATTACAAAATCCTCAACGCCAACTTCACCGCGAGCAATACGATGGTTGACTTGAGGTATGGAGATAGCACCTACGGCACCCCTGTCTTCGGTAGGCCCAACTTCAGGAACACAGTCAGTGTATCAAATGATTTAGTCGTTAGTGTTGATTCATTGACTCAGAGGGTGGAGGCTCACAATCAGCACAGTGGACATTGCAAGTGGTGGACAGTACCTCCAACGGCAAGTTGGTCAGATTGATCAACGTCCAAAGCGGCACATTTGCAAATGCACCCATCTTCAGAGAGGTAAGTAATGCGTGTTCGCGCGGATGTACTGTTTTGACTCGGCACGTCTTCGGGTATGCTAGGTCCAACCTATCGTCGGAGGCGCCGACGTACAGGGGTGGTTGCTTTGTGCGACCAACACCCCCGGACAATACTCGTGAGTAATCCGAGTGAATGCTGCATCCCATTGTTCGACAAGTCCCCGCGTACGCGCAGGATCCAATCCCGGGCCCAGGACGGGTTACCCGACGGGTTTTTCGCTTGGACCCTTGAGAACGACGGCATGACTCCGGTATGCACTCATCATGTACCAGACGGCAACACTCACGCTTCGTATTTGCAGGTCATCCTCTCGTCCACCAACACGAACAACCCCAAGCAGGCCTGGATTTTCTGTCCCGTGAACTAAGCGAAGTCATGAGGGAATGGTTCAAGTTAGTGAAAGGTGTATTCTGTGAAGCTAGGCAGTGTAGTGCCTCAAGGAGGTAACAAGGTTCTGCATGATGTATAGAATTCTTGAGCATATATGGATTTGAATTTTTCATGCCCCCAGCACCATCTTGTCGATGTCAGTGGTGAGCAGGAATAATGAAAATTTACTGAGCAGACACCGAAAATTGGTAGAGAATCTCTGAAATTCATCAGGTCTTGACCCTCTCTCTGAATCACGCCCCAGACCCACGAAGCCGTACATCAGCACGATTGTAGTTCAATGTAATGCACTACAGCGGATCTGAGAGTTGACGTGCGTCTGACATGTCTCACGTCTTTCGAGTACAACTTCCACATTCGTCCTGAGGCCTGAGCCATGAGGAGGATTGATCGAACAGCCCCCCAAAAAGGTGGGTAAAGGACGTTAAGACACGTCAATCATGCGATGCAAACATAGTCTTGAGGTATGTCGGGAGCATGGTGCAACATCGAATTGCATAATCACTACCTTTGAATATATGCGATAATACGCAGTCGAAAATTCAGGAATTCAGTCTCGGAATGGACATGAAGCCTAGCGGGTGCGGGAAGCAGCAGGATCTGTCTTTCAAGCCCGTGAAAGGCGCGAGAAGCACCTGGTGAGGAGTGCCAGGCAGCTAATCTCTGGACTGCGTTCAACATCGAGCGGGGAAGTGGGTCTATTAGTCGCAGCAGAAGCACTGGCATACAAGGTTGCTGGGGTAGCTCCGCCGATCATATTGGATGTCTCCGCTGGTGTCGCACTGCTATTTGAGGCACCAGCATTCGCGACTTCAGCGTGAGAAGTGTGGGCTTGCTGGCCAGGAGGACGCGGTGACTGCGCCAAATGCCTTTTCCCGCTGATGGCATTAGCGTCGCGCTGCAGAGCAATGTCATCAAAAATTTGGGGATGGGCGTTGGAAAGGTCATGAATACTTACGTATTTACCTCGTGTTGCGAAGACATCCACGATGGGGATCCTGTGGGGGCGGGGAGTGTGACCCTGAGGAGCGAAGCAAGAGGCAGTTTTTGATGCGGGAGCCGGTAGGAGCGGTGCGGTTGTTACGTTGTAGTGTGGTCCTGAACTGCATATCAAACTTGTAAGAAGGCATGGTCAGACGATACTGAGGACGTTTAAGTTGAGAGTCGAGACGCGACTGTCACGTGATAGACGGAGCAAAAGATGCTAGCCTGCCTAATTTGCGGTAACTGTTGCAATGCAATGCATCCCAACAATTTTGACAAGCTGCCGTGGTGCTAAGGTCCATGATCATTGAGGCTGTCAAGAACTTTTTGTGCGATTACGAACGAATACAGGTTGCTTAGAACAATTAGCTGCACTATAATACAGATTATCAACAGATTACACATAGTCTACGAGCGCATGCAGAGAGTCCATTGTCCAAGGAGAGATCAAAGTGGAGCACACTCCAGAAGTCCATAGCTTCGTTTATCTTTCGCGTTCCAGCTTTCGACAGTGAAACGCATCTTTGGGGTATCGACCGGCAAGTACTTCTTCTTTGCCCGTGTGTCATGCACTTGTCTGAGGTTGCCAATCGCGGGTTGTAGGCGAGCGATGAATCGATCGAAAGCATCTTCATCCCCTTCCAAGTCGGCAGGAGGCAATCCAGATAGAAGTTGACACTTCGCAGCTGCTCAGAGCCTGGCAGGACGGACAAATGAAGCAGGAGACGCACCTTTTTTCCGCTTGCAGAAACTATGATATTGTTTCCTTCGTCATCTTCCAGTCGGAAAACCAGTCCGTAGAACCATTTGCAATGCGTATTGAGCATGCCATCGCAGTCGACACAACGTTTCCAAGCCGGGCGTAAGCTACAGCAAACTGACATTAGTGTCGTACAAGGAATGTATTGGCTTAAGCTGACTTGGTCCCGCATTTTGTGCACAACAGGAAAGCAGCTTGATGCAGATCGAAGGGATAAAAATCGGCCACCCGCGCAACAAATGTGAATGTATTTGGACAGACGGTGCTGGCGATAGCTTGCTTCACAGTCAGGTTCTCTGACGTCTTGGCAATTGGAGGGCGCAATTCTGTCGGGGGGGCACCCGCTGATTCGATGGAGACACCGTCTCTTTTCATCTCTAACTTCCACTTCTCTTTGCGCCTGTCGAGGAGTATCAGCGACTAGCGCACGTCAACAGTTCAGCCAACACGTATTGTAGAAGGGCTTTTACTTCCTCGTTCTCGCGGTCATTAGCTGCGATGATCAATCGTTCGTTGCCTCCTAAACGCCCGAAGGCACCCTTCACACCTGTCCTCCTGATCAGGCGCAGATTCTTGATTCTATACATCGCGCCTGGCTGAAGATCACGAGCCCTCCCCGTCTGCCCACCCTCCAGGACAATCTTGACGATCCGGCGGTCAAGACCAAGAGCCCATGGTGCTGGCTCCGCGGGGTCGACGAGGGAAGGATTGAACGTGTAATCTGTGACATAAACAAGTGGCTCCTCCGCAAAAGCAAGGTCGACACGAAGAACCTGTAGGATATGTCATGAAGTGAAGGAAGAAGTTCTCTATCCGACTCACCTCAACCGTGCAGTGGAAGAACCGTACTTCTTCATCGATGTCTTCAATCAACTTGTTATCAAATCGTGCAGAGGAGCCGGACGCCCCTTCCCCCTGCTCAAACTTCTTTTTCCGCCTGAGAAAACGTGATGAGTAGAATTTTGTAAAGCCTACAGCACCACTTACTCTAGCAATGCACGGAAGTGTATATCCACGCCATTTTGCGCCTCGTCGAGCTGCTTTGACTTACGTGTCTCCACCAATTTACCGAAAAGATGATGATAGGAGTGTACCATCACACGTGCGTTCGGAAGGGACCAGAATTCTCCAGGCTGCATCGTCTTTGCGAGTTGCCCTGCGTCATCCCACATCTCGATTCTGAAAACGTATGGGGATAGTTTTGGCGAGCACCAGTTTGCTTGTGTAGGACTGGCGTAAGGGTTTACTGTGTAGTCGGTTACATACACGGTGTTTGGCCCACTGTTATTTTCATAGCTGTGCAATATCTAGGCTTTCATCAGTTTCAAATTTACGACGAATCGTCTGTAGACTCACTTCGACGGTGCAATCGAAATAACCTTGAGGGAAAGTGTGCGGTGTGACCTCCGAGATGAGGTGATGTTCTCGTGAAGGGCGCGCAGCACACTGCATAATCGTGATGCCTTGCTGGTTCGTCTGTATCGCCTGCCACCAGTTGGCAAGCTGAGCACAGTATTCTGCTTCTTTGCCTTGCATACTCGGCTTGTAGTAAGGTGAGTACGCATGTCCCACTAGTTTGTCTGATGTCACGGAATGCGGGGCGTCCTTTCCGTCAGGATCACGGAAACGCCGGGTTTGGGTATCATATGTGACCCAGTGTAACTGATCCCCGTATCCTGTACCATTGACACGCCCGTCACCATACGAAGTGGCCTTGGCAAATATCGTGAGCGAGCGGAAAGTGGTCCAAGGGATTAATCAATACCTTCAACCTCCGAAAGATGACTATGTCTCCAACTTCAGCCTGAGGAAGCCACTCGGTGTGCTTCTTCTGGAAGCAATTGATGGTAAAATTATGATTTACGATATCCAGATCATCTTCCATGCAGGACGGGTCTACAATGGAGAAAACCCGGCACCATTCTGTTACGCCAGTAAACCATAAGTCAACTTTGAGCATGAACAGGAAAAATCCCACCCTGTGAGCGCGTTGATCTCAGAGGCTTAGCTGACGTAACTATGCCAATGACATCAAAGAATCCCAGTCCTTGCTCAATATTCCTGATGGGTATATATAAAAATATGTCGTCCTTGAGATAGCTTTCGAATGAACTCGTGTTAGACTACTCTGAAGGCACGAAACTCACCCCTGGTAATTTCATTCCAGCCTTCATGGCCAGTGCTCCTTGGCGATGATTGGGTACGGGATCATTCGCAGAAGGCGGCAAGGTCATAGTCACCGTCGTTGGGGCGAACTTGTTGGATGGCGATGAACTGGTCTGTTCAGAAGTCGAGCTCGTACGCTCGTTGGACGGTACTTGTGGTGGTGACCGAGTATTGAACACCTTGCCTGCTTCGGGCCCTGACATGAGTTTGATTGCGATTCCATCTTTGAATGTGAGCGCGACGGGTAGATAACAAGGGGCAGAAGATTGCGCCCTTGCGCGAATTTCCGCGCCTTTGAGAGAAAGACAGATTCTGTCGCCAAACCTGAACGGGAAGGGATGCAATTTATCGACTGTGGATGCGATGAGAACGAGAAAGCGGTAAGTGTTGCCATGCTCGTGCATCTCGAGGTTCAGTTGGCGCTTTGCACCAATGCAAGGATATATCGCGTGTAATTTGGCTTCGATATTGCCAGTTTCATACGTCGCGGGGTCAAGGAGGTCTTTTGCAGTCTTTCGACGTGTTTCATCGAATAGGTTATCATCTGCTGACTCCAGGCGAGGTCTTTTTGGAGTCGATCCTTCTTCCACAGATAATCTCTTCATGGTCAGTTGGAGCGTGCACGGCGTGCGTGCAGAGGAAGAGGCCTGCTAGTGGATGAAGGTAATAGTAAGAGAACGGTAAGAAATTGCAAACTGCTAAAGAACCAAGACGCGATGTAACGCGGGTTGACCCCCAAGCACTCTTAATATATAAAGTTGTAACTTACTACCACACTTCTGCTTACTGCATTTGGCATCAGAACAATGTACCTCACATCTTGCTTGTATTGCTATTTCCTCTTTCAATATTTGATTCTGGAATGGATGACTTGTCGAGAAGGACCTGCACTACAACTTCAATGATAATCAAATACTGAGGAGGTTTGATCGAACAACTGAGACGCGTCAGTCACGTGATATTTCACCAAATGCAGTGTGCACCATCATGCCCAGACCTTGTATGCCTCAAACCGACGCTATGCGTGTCATCACACTGCTCACCCAGAGCCAGGACGAGGGCGTTTTTGGGGAGGAAAGATATGTCCTGCAAGAGTATGGTGATTACGATATGATGACCTGCGACATCATCGGGGAGACGGTGGAACCGAATAGAAAGATACTAACTGTCAAACAACTGTCACGCTCTTAATTGGCAAGTCTGCAATGGTACCAAGGTAAATGTACCCCTCTGCCTTTCTCAGATCTCTTCCTGGCCGCGTGCACATGGCTCTCATCAATCCATTGGACTAGGCTAATCAAATATAACCAGCTGTCAAGCAAATTATTAGACGACCACTCATAACTTCCGAGCAAGGTTCGAGTGATCACAGGATACATTAATGGATTTTGTGAGTTCAAGGGCACCGGTATTATTAACTCCCGAACAAATCTAAGTTCGAGTGACGAAACGTGCGCTCCGGAGGTTGCGTATCTGAGCACTGGCATGACTTGGCAATAAATAAACGCAATGAAGTTGACGAAATGCTTGTGACGAGATGGGACGGGAACGGCATGAAGATTCTGCACCACGATGTTCTATAGGTGCATCTGATATGCACGAACGCCCGCAAGTTCGACCCGATCCCCTGCCGCAAAGCATACAAAGGTCGTCTTGTTTGACGGTCATTTTCGTCAAACCCAACCGCCAATCCCATTTACTCCAAGTTGCAGGCTCACAGTTCATCTTATCATGTCTTACCCGGTTAGCGGCACTTACAAGATCATCAACATCAAGGCTGCAAACAATACGGTGCTTGACTTGCAAGATGGAAGTGCCACGGACGGCACCCCTATCCTCGGTACCGCCAACTCGGATGCCATCAAAACACCGACTGAATTACTCGTTAGTGTTGACTCCTTGACCGAGAAAGCAGAGGCTTAAAGTCAACACAGTGGACATTGCAACATGTGGGCGCTCCGGCCTCGGGCGACGGCAGGTTGGTCAGGTTGATCAATGTCCAAAGTGGCACGTATGCACATCCCGACCCGAAAGTCCCGGCGGGCAACGTAAGTAATGCAGGTTCGTGCAGAAGTACTGTTTTGACTCGGCGCATCTTCGAATATGCCAGAACCAAGGTATCGTCGGTGGCACCACTACCGTGGAGTGGTTGCTTTGTATGACCGCCGTTCTCGGACAATACTCGTGAGTAATTGAACTGAATGCTATATCTTAGACCACTCACCCGCGTACGCGCAGGATTGAAACCCAAGACAGGCAGTACGCTTGGACCTTTAATACTGCCGATAAGACTCAGGTATACGTTTATCATGTGCCAGACATCAACACTCACGCGTCGCATTTGTAGGTCACCCTCCAGAGCATCGACCAGTTCGGTGTTTACCCCACGCAGGCCTGGTATTTCTGCCCCGCGTGAAACTGCGAGGATAGTTCAAGTTAGCGAGAGGTGTATTCTGTGAAGTTACATAGGCACTGTGGCGCTTCAAGGAGGTATTCAGGTCCTGCGTGATGTATAGTTCTTGAGCACATAATTTTCATGTCCCCAGCACCGATGATTTCGTCACCGGTGAGCAGGAATAATGTGAGCAGACACGGAAAATGTGAATCACTGAAATTTATCGGGTCGTGTAAATTTCTTGTGAATCATTTAAACACCTTGAATGATACAGAGGCAGAACTATTCACACTATGAAACTGGAAGGAGGTTAGTATCACTGACGGGCAGGTGAATTGTCCATTTTACCTGCTAAACCGGTAGCAAGATGGTGGTTGGTGAACCGTGAAAGACAGGTGATTTGCATCACGCCTATTCAGGCGATTTTAAATACCTCGCAAGTTGCTGCATGCACCATTCGACATGCAGTCGAACGCAGACGACAATAGGGTTCTCGAGTGGCCCGCCGACTCTCACCGATCAATCTGGTTCGAACACGGTGGCGAATTTAGTGGCCAGTGCACGTGAGGAAAAGGGCAGAGAGAGCGGGATTTGGTCGGTCTGCGTGAAACCTACACTGACTGGACGTAGACTTCATGACAAAGTCTGCCAAAAGTCTGCCAGTGGTTGTTCGAAAAGTGCAGGGAAGTGTATCAAATTGTTTCGTTTCTGTAGGCATCGTTGGGTCTGCAAGTGACCAGTGATTACCTTCTCAGCACGCTTCATTACATTTCTCGCGACCACTACAAGCCAATTGATTTTGCTAGGTTCTCATACATGCCCCTGATTAACAAGACAATGTGCATATAGGTGAGACAACGTATCTGAGTGATAGAAAGCGTCTGACATCTCTCGTCTGCAACTTCAACTTTCCTCCTGATGCCTTCACTCTTGAGGATTGATCGAACAGCTTCAAACAAGGCGCGTGAAGAACTTTGAGACGTGTCCGAATCACTCGATGCAGATATATCGTTTCTGTGTTGACATCGAATTGAAAAGTGCCCCGGAATGGATGTGATAATGTGCAGTCGACAAAAAACGATTTGAATAGAATTAGTCTCCGAATGGACATGAAGCCTCAGGCTAGCGGGTGCGAGAAGCAGCAGGATTTGTTTGTCGAGTGCGTGAGAGACGCGGGAAGCACCTGGCGAGGATCGCCAAGCAGCTGATCTCTGGAATGCGTTCAACATCGAGCGGGGAAGGGGGTCTGTTAGTTGCAGCAGAAGCACCGGTACTTCTGGTCTGCAAAGCTGCTGGGGTAGCTCCGCCGATCTCATTGGATGTTCCCGCTGGTGGTGCGCTGCTATTTGAGGCGCTAATGTTTGCCATACCAGCGTTAGAAGTGTGAGCTTGTTGGCGAGGAGGACGTGGTGGCTGCGCCAAATGCCTTTTCCCGCTGATGGCATTAGCGGTGCGCTGAGGAATATCATCAACAAGGATGATGAAAGGTCATAAATACTCACATATTTGCCTCGTGTTGCGAAGACGTCCATGACGTGGATCCTGCGGGGGCGGAGAGTATGATCCTGAGGAGCAGAGGAACGAAGCAAGAGACGGTTCATGATTTTCTTGATGCGGGAGCTGGTAGGAGCGGTGCGGTTGTTACGTCGAGGTGTGGACCGCGTATCAAACTGCAAGTAGGCATAGTCAGACAGGCATTGAATCTGCTGTAACTAGAAACTCACATCATCGAAGAACCCCTGTGGGAGTCCCGCGCGTTCTCGTCGAGGCTTTGGGCCCGGGATGGTATTCTGTTTGAGGACTTTTTGTGCGGCCTGTATGGCGTGTCAGCAGAAGTTTGGAAATTGGCATATGGGAGAATTTACTCGCCTGCTGGGACTCCTTCTCCGACTCACTCTGAGGAACTGTCCATGTGCGAGCGAGATTGTCGGAACAGCTAGTCGCGATGAGCTGGCTGTCCTCAGAAAAAGCCACAGAGTGCACGGTATCAGGGTGCTCAAGTGGCTCGCCGATGGGTTCGAGTGTGGCCAGGTCAAAGAACCGTGTCGTCTTGTCGGTTGACGTGGTGGCAAATTTAATGCCATTGGGAGCAATGGCTAATGAGTGAAAGGGTTGGGTGTGCACGTCGAACTGTTTGATGATGTCCCCGGTGACAGCGTCTGAGATTCGGATGTCTTTCCAGGCTCCACTGAGGAGACGAAGACCATCTGGAGTGAATGCAACTCGCCACGCCGACTGTTCTATCTTCAGCAGCTCTTCTCCGTTTTCTGCATTCCAAATGATGATCTGTCGGTCAGTGCCTGCTGCCAGTTTGCTTCCATCCGGGGAGTAGGACACCGAATTGGCCCAGTCACCCACTCGGAGTGGTCCGAGGATTATTTCGCCCGTCTCCCTCTTCCACACGCACACGGTATTGTCCGTTGATGCACTTGCAAATGCCTCGCTGTTCGGTGCAAATACGACGCTCTCAACAATATCCTCATGGCCCTTGAACGAGACGGGCACGCTCTCGTTTGTCGTAACTTCCCAGACTATGATGCTTCCGTTCCAGGCTCCACTCACAATCCAACACCCGTCTGGGGAAGCTGCAACCGTCCAGACTGCGTCATTGTGGCCCCACAAGGGCTTCCCCACTTGCTGTCCCGTGTCTATATCCCACACCCGAAGACTCTTGTCGCTAGAGGAAGTAACGAGGAGACGGGTACCAGGGATGAAAGCTACACCGCTCACCCATTCTTCATGACCCTTGAGCGTCAGTTCGATATGTGGCGTTTCCTTTGGAGCTGACGCGGTGGGCGCTTGGCGACATGCACCATCTTTGTAATTGGTGACGGCCATTGCAGACATTTCCATGCGCTATGGTGAGTGTGGTCAAGGTGCATCTCTACCAGCTCACGATTGAATGCACATGTCTAGACTCGGCACGTGGGTTTCCTTGCTCACAGCCCCAGCCCACTGCCAAGCATGGTTCCGGGCTAATTTGTCTACTCCAGCTTCCAGGAATCGAGATTTCCATACCTCTGCGACGCTTTTGTGAATAGACTGAAGCTGTTCTCCCCTAGCTCTTTCGAACTGATTTGCCCGGATGTCGTCAATGTGTATGTCGCTTCCGGCGGTTAATGTAGTAGGTGTTTGTTATCTTAGAAGATATCAGTACTTGTCAGTGAGTATTTTGCTTGCATCTTCTGCTTCTAAGTGAGTCTCTTGGACGCCTTGTCACACATCACCTCCTTGACAAGGTGGTGGATTCACGAGACTAGTTCCTGCATGAAGGCTACCCCTGATTCGCAGAATTTCCAGGACATTCCGTAAGGATTTTGACAGTTCAAAGCTCACATCTTACCGCTTCCGTCAACATGATAGGCTGACATGCATCTTGAACGGCTCGATATATAAGGATCCTGTTGTTTTGCTTGCTGTTTCGCATTTTCAACGGGTCCGTCAGAGGATCCGGGATTTTCTCGATCCCCTAAGATCTGCACTCAGACTCCAGCTGAGGGTGACTTGTCAGTATTTCATTTTCCCGCTTTGGAACTTCCAACTGCAGACATCTCGGTTCGTGCAGCAAAGCAGTCAGTATTTTGCCCCGTATCGTTAAACTACGCTTGGTTGGTGTGCCGAGTCACGACGGACAGCCAATCATGTTTGGTGCCTTTCATCGCACATTGGAAGATGATTTTAGAAACATTTCACTAGGGCGCAAACCGAAGAAACAAGACAAGATAAATGGACCCTACAAGCTGGATGTCTCGACATTCGATGACATCCTGTCGAGGCGATCTCCTGATAAAGACTATGTTGTTTGGCTGGGGCCCTCGTCGAAACCGACCGCCGGTTAAGATTAACAGCCACTGGTGAGAAATCTTGTGTGAGCTCGCACCGAACATCAGTGGAGAGAAATACCGAGATCCGTCGGGTCGTGGAAAAATTCAATCTTGTTCGCCTTGGGCTCATCCACTGCGGCACTGATTCTGTAGTTGCTACCTGATCCCACACAGATACATGCGTATAGCAGTGCTCCAGTCATTCTTTCCGCGATATCCTAGAGTCGGTCTGGTTTCGAGGCAACCGAAGGTTGCGATATCTTGACACAAGTTCCACGATGAGCGAGGCTGCCAACAACCTTTGTTCGATTGCAAAACTCGTATTACAGGTTGCTTGAGTATACAAAAATTAGCTGCACTATATTATAGATTATCAACGGATTACACATAGTCTACGAGCGCAATCAGATTCCATTGTCCAAGGAGATATCAAGGTGGAGCGAAATCAAAGTGGAGTACACTCCAGAAGTCCATAACCTCGTTTATCTTTCGCGTTCCAGCTTTCGACAGTAAAACGCATCTTCGGCGTGTCGACCGGCAAGTACTTCTTCTTTGCCCACGTGTCGTGCACTTGCCTGAGGTTGCCAATCACGGGTTGTAGGCGAGCGATGAATCGATCGAAAGCTTCTTCGTCTCCTTCCAAGTCGGCAGGAGGCAATCCGGATAGAAGTTTACACTTCGCAGTTGCTCAGAGCCTGGCAGGACGTACAAATGAAGCAGGAGACACACCTTCTTTCCACCTGCAGAAACTATGATATCGCTTCCTTCGTCATCTTCCAGTTGGAAGTGCAGTCCGTGGAACCATTTGCAATGCGTATTGAGCATGTCATCGCAGTCGACACAACGTTTCCAGGTCGGGCGTAATCTACAGAAAACCGACATTAGCGTCGTACAAGGAATGTATTGGCTTGAGCTGACTTGGTCCCGCATTTCGTGCACAACAGGAAAGTAGCTTGATGCAGATCGAAGGGATAAAAATCGGCCACCCGCGCAACAAATGTGAATGTGTTTGGACAGACGGTGCTGGCGATAACTTGCTTCACAGTCAGGTTCTCTGACGTCTCGGCAGTAGGAGGGCGCGAGTCTGTCGGGGAACCACCAGCTGATTCGATGGAGACACCGTCTCTTTTCATCTCTAACTTCCACTTCTCTTTGCGCCTGTCGGGGAGTATCAGCGACTAGCGACATGTCAGTCAGCAGTCCAGCCAACACGTACTGTAGAAGAGCTTTGACTTCCTCCTTCTCGCGGTCATTAGCTGCGATGATCAATCGCTCGTCGCCCCCTAAACGCCCGAAGGCACCCTTCACACCCGTCCTCCTGATCAGGCGTAGATTTTTGATTCTATACATTGCGCCTGGCTGAAGATCGCGAGCCCTTCCTATCTGCCCACCCTCTAGGATAATCTTGACGATCCGGCGGTCAAGACCAAGAGCCCATGGCGCTGGCTCCAGCGGGTTGACGAGGTCGGGATTGAACGTGTAATCTGTGACATAAATAAGTGGCTCTTCCGCAGAAGCGAGGTCGACACGAAGAACCTGTAGAACATGTCATGAAGTGAAAGAAGGAATCTCTGTCCGACCCACCTCAACCGTGCAGTGGAAAAACCGTACTTCTTCATCGACGTCTTCAATCAACTTGTTATCAAATCGTGCAGAGGAGCCAGACGCCCCTTCCCCCTGCTCAAACTTCTTTTTCCGCCTGAGAAAACGTGATAAGTGGGAAATATTTGTAAAGCCTACAGCATCACTTACTCTAGAAATGCGCGGAAGTGCAGGTTCTTGCCATTTTGCACCTCGTCAAGCTTTTTTGACTTATGTGCGTCCCTTAATTTACCGAAAGGGTGAGGATAGGATGAGTTTGCCATTACGCGCGCGTTCTGGAGATACCAGAACTCTCCGGGCTGCATCGTCTTTGCGAGTTGCCCTGCGTCATCCCACATCTCGATTCTGAAAGCGTATGGGGACAGTTCCGGCGAGCACCAGGATGCTTGTGTAGGGTTCGTGTGAGGGTTTATGGTATAGTCGGTTACATATACGGTGTTTGGCCCACTGCTATTTTCATAGCTATGCAATATCTAGGCTTTCATCAATTTCAAATTTACGACGAATCTCTGTAGACTCACTTCGACGGTGCAATCGAAATAACCTTGAGGGGAAGTTTCCGGTGTGACCTCCGAGATGAGGTGATGTTCTCGTGAAGGGCGCGCGACACACTGCACAGTCGTGATGCCTTGCTGGTTCGTCTGTATCGCCTGCCACCAGTCGGCAAGCTGAGCGCAATACTCTGCTTCTTTGCCTTGAATACTCGGCTCGTAGTAAGGTGAGTACGAATACCCAAATCCTTGGTCTGCTGTCTCGGAATGTGGGGCGTCCTTTCTGTCAGGCTCACGGAAACGCCGGGCTTCGATATCGTAGGTGACCCAGCGCAATTTATCCCCGTATCCTGTACCATTGACACCCCCGCCACGAGGCGAGGTGGCCTTGACAAATATCGTGAGCGAGCGGAAAATGGTACAAGGGATTGATCAATACCTTCAACCTCCGAAAGATAACTATATCTCCAACTTCAGCCCGAGGGAGCCACTCGGCGTGCTTCTTCTGGAAGCAATTGACGGTAAAATTATAATTCACGATATTCACATCATCTTCCATACAGGACGGGTCGACAATGGAGAAAATCCGGCACCATTCTGTTACGACAGTAAACCACGAGTCAACTTTGAGCACTAACAGCAAAATCCCACCTTCTGTGCGCGTTGATGTCAGAGGCTTGGCTGATGTAACTACGCCAATGACATTGAAGAATCCCAGTCCTAGTTCAATATTCCTGATGGGTATAAATTGGTCGCCCTAGAGACAACTTTCGAATGAACTCGTGTCAGACTACTCTGAAGGCACGAAACTCACCCCTTGTGTTTTCATTCCAGCCTTCATGGCCAGCGCTCCTTGTCGATGATTGCGTGCGGGACCATTCGCAGGAGGCGGCGAGGACATAGTCACCGTCATTGGGATTGGCCTGTTAGATGCTGATGAACTGGTCTGTTCAGAAGTCGAGCTCGTGCACTCGTTGGATGGTACTTGTGGTGGTGACCACACAACAGTGGGGGGCAATGACGCAGCTCGTGAAGCAGCTGCCTCTGCTCGAGGTGCCGCCACTTCATGCCCGCCTGATTCCGGTCTGTCCTCGAGAGCGGCTGGGATTATCAATTCCGCCTTGAGTGCATGCCTTTTCCGCCTGCGCTTCTGCGCTTTTGTAAGCCCCTTTCCCGGTGGCTGCGAACCAGATCGAGGAAGGTTGGCAGCTGAGGAGCTGGGATGTTGATGGGAGGTAATGGCAGGGGTTGGTTCTTCTCGCAGCTTCTGACCAGCAACGGTTTCAGGCTCCGGGCTATTAACAGGGACATTTGTTGTGGAATCTTGCCCAGCTGAGGGGTTGCGATGTTGATGGGACGTAAGAACAGGGGCAGCTTCTTCTCGCACTTTCTGACCAGCAACAGTTTCAGGCTGCGAGCTTTCAGACGGGCAATTTGCTTTCGGCATATTCGCGTATTCTGTGGAATCTTGCCGGACAACGTCCGCGACGCGGGGAATGTTGACAGTAGCATTAAACCAGTCTACTACATGTTATTGGTAGGAAGGTCGCGTCAACACAAATTACTTCTGTAAACATGACGAAGGTTACCTTCCCAAGTATTGAATACCTTGCCTGCTTCGGGCCCTGACATGAGTTTGATTGCGATTCCATCTTTGAATGTGAGCGCGACGGGTAGGTAGCAGGGGGCAGAAGATTGGGCCCTTGCCCGAATCTGCGCGCCTTTGAGAGAAAGGCAGATTATGTCACCCACATTGAATGGGAAAGGATGCAATTTATCGACTTCGGAAGCGATGAGAACGAGAAAGCGGTAAGTGTTGCCGTGCTCGTGCATCTCGAGGTTCAGCTGGAGCTTCACACCCATGCGAGGAAAAATCATGTGTACTTTAGCTTCGACATTGCCAGTTTCATCCGTCGCGGGGTCAAGGAGGTCTTCTGCAGTCTTTCGACGTGTTTCATCGAATAGGTTATCATCTCCTGACTGGGCCAGGCGAGGTCTTTTTGGAGCTGGTCCTTCTTCCACAGAAAATCTTTTCATGGTTAGTTGGAGCGTGCACTACGTGCGTGCAGAGCAATGGGCCTGCTAGTTAGTGGATGAAGGTAATAGTAAGAGACTAAGAAATTGCAAACTGAAATGTGCTAAAGAATCAAGACGCGGTGGAACGTACGCGGGTTGACCCCCAAGCACTCCTAATATATAGAGTTGTATGAAGATCAATGGGCAGGACCCCAGGCAACTCTCACTATGACCAGCACATTTCCCTTGCCAACTCTATTCTCCAGGGCACTCGCAACAGCCTCAAAGGCCTTAAATCTGCCCACTGTCGATGATAGAACTCAGGTGCGCTACTGCTCTGCGCAATCCATCCATAATCGACATCTGAAATTACTACAAAGGAACTCATCCAATCAGCCGTAACTGATCTCAAGGAGCTGAACCGGCGCGTCGCAGCTCTTTCGTTATTCAGTTCCAATGAGGTCCTCGAGGATATATCAACGAGGAATCTAGTGTATTTGTTTGCACGATGTGTTCTTGCTGAGGTTCAGAATCGCGTAAAAACGACGGATAGGGACGAGCGCATGACCGTTCTCAAGCAAACGCAGGTGAATTCCTTCCTATTTCTGTTGATCCATCAAGATGTCTTAAATTGTAATCAGGTCCATCTGAGATTATTCATCCATGATTTGGACACTTATTGCATAGTACCTGAGGTGGAGCGTGTCCTGTATGCACAAAGCGCATCGTCCATAAAGGACGCGGCCAAACGGCGAGAGGTCAAGATCAAGCAGTTCAGGGCTGAGAAGGACTTACGTGCGCGAATCGAAGCTGTACGGAAACGACGGAAACAGACGCCGATGGGAGACCTGTCACAAACTGACTTTGATCTCATCCGGTCATTACTCCCGTCAACTGAGGCTCCTCAAGTGAGCGATGAAGACGAGGATGAGGATGATTCAGAGACAGACGAGATCCTTCGAGAAGTAATATTGCTTCTACTACGATTAAATTATGCCCAAGCGTACTCTCAACTCGAGAGCATGGACCAGGAGCTCGAACTCCTGTGTAGTGCTCCACCTCCCCCCAGCCCGGGACCGCCCGCAGACGAAAGGAAAAATAGACACAAGGAGGAAGATGACATGTGGAAGTTGGACGCTCAGTCTCGCATCGGTGAGAGCGGACCATTACTTGACTCTAACGGGAAGGTACCAGAGCATTGCCTTACCACCGGCCAATGAAGTTGATCGTCGTGATAGCCCCTAAGGCCATTTACTATCCTCCCTGCGGGCGCATCAGATCGCGCACGTCTACAAGCTCAGGTCTTCGGACCTGGTCACCGTCTGCCGACTATGAGCATTGATGAATACCTCAAAATTGAACAAGAGCGCGGCAACATTATCACAGGAGGAGGGTGAGTTTTCCTATTTCAGTCTCAAAGACACTAATTAATCTGCGCAGCCCACAATCTGAGGAACAGCCAACTTCGTCAGAACAACTGGCGATTGACTCCGAAATGGATGGAGTCTTTGGTGAGATGAAATCGGAGGAGAAACGACAAAAAGACGAACAGTGGGCACAGTTCAAGGATGCTAATCCGCGTGGAGCAGGGAACACGATGAATCGCGGTTGAAGGAGACTAGCGGTGATAGTCCGTTGCATTGTGTCACAAATAATTCGTAAAGGCACTGGTGGCGAAGGGTCGCAGCAGAACGCACTGGTTTGCAATACGGACAAGCAAAACAGGTATATAACATCACGGGGGTAGCATGTATCATCACACGGGAAACCGTGACTTAGCAATTGCACTGTGATGCCTCTGGTACGGCGGCAGCCTGCTGTGTCGTAACATCGATTTCTACGAGGAAAAGGTCAAATGCTGAATCAACGACACGGCACGAGAAGCATACTTGTATTCTGAGCATCTGCTTGGCCCTCTTTCTCCATCCCAGGTAATGATAGAGCAATCTTCTTGAACAAGCTCTTCACATTATGACCAGCTTTTGCTGATGTCTCCATGAACATGATGTTCATTTGTGTCGATTTTAAAGTTGCTTCTTCTACAGTAACTTGACTGGTTGACGTGTCAGACGACGTCGTGTTACGAGACGAAAAGAAATGTTTCAACAAACCGTTTCTCAGACAAATCGGCCTTGTTACCGACCAGTACAATAATGACATCGTTCCCCCGTTCTGACCGAACGTCGTCTATCCATTTTGACGTGGAGAGGAAGGATTGTCGATCTTTCCAGCATTTAGCACCTGCAACCCCATATGAACTGGACCAACTCACTTGTGATATCATACACGACTATAGCTACAGACGAATCTCGGATGTACGATGGTATTAGTGAACGGAAGCGTTCCTGGAGCAATACAGATCAACGAATCACTACTGACACAACCAATTACCGCACATCACACACACCTGTCCGGCAGTATCCCACAACTGTAGCCGCACCGTCCGGTCCTCCAAGTACATAGTCTTGCTCAGGAAGTCAATGCCGATGGTGGCCTGGTATGTGTTGTCAAACGTATCGTACATGAATCTACGCCTGCGTCAGTAAGCGTGCTTTGGCCTAGGATCCAACGCATCTGACCTGGTGATGAGACTGGTCTTCCCGACGCTCTGGTCACCAAGAAGAACAATCTTGGTGCGCTTCGGAGGCGTCGAGGAGAAGTCGGCGGTTGCGGGCGTTGAAGGAGCATCCATGGCGGGGTACAATCCTGACTTGAGCCTAGACCGTGTACAACAATAATGAAATGAGACGATTGTCTTGCCAAGTGCCTGCTAAAGTCTTCTGGATGTGAGAGTCGGTCCTGCTGAACTCTTCCATGGCAGTGTGTTTATCCGTGTTTGCTAGGTTATTACTGCTAGCGTATGTAAGCCACGTGGCGTGCTAGAAAGACGGTCGTGCTCATCGTTGCCATCATCCTCGGCTCTGTAACTAACCTAACTTGATTTTTGGCGTATTTTGGATAGGGCATGCAATGAAACTTTCAGACAAGATTGCGGCGTACAACTTGTCGCACCCTTTCTACACCTTTGAGTTCTTTCCCCCTCGGACTGACCAGGTTCGTGTGTGGTGCTTCCTTATTGCGCGCATCCTTCAAAATCTGTATCAGGGGTTCGAGAATCTAATTCCGCGTATATCGCGTCTGTCGACTCTAAATCCCCTTGCAATAAGCGTGACATGGGGAGCTGGGGGTTCGACGAGAGACCGGAGCATCGACCTTGCAGGTCTGACCCAATCAGATTATGGGATTGACACCGTTTTGCACTTGACATGCACAAATATGGTCCCAGGGATGGTAGATGACGCTCTCAGGGTGAGTTACTTCCCACGAAGTACCCCGAGCATGGTGAACCACTGCCCTAACAGGCGGCAAAAGTGCGGGGTATACAGAATATACTCGCGCTACGTGGTGGTGAGCACCGCGATTCTCTTGACGATTGTCCATGCTACTTATATTTTACGTTAGATCCATCGCGGGGAACCGAACATTGGACGCCCGTCGACTCTCAGTTTACCCGTGGAATTGACCTTGTGAGGTATATACGTTCTTCTCCGGAGTTTTCCTCCCACTTTTGTATTGGCGTTGCAGGTATCTATTGCCTTTAACTGTAAACTCCATATTACTGACATAGTGCAATAGCCTACCCCGAAGGTCACCCAGACCGCGAGACTGACGAAGATAGTAGCCTGAACGTCCTGAAAGAGAAGGTTGATGCTGGAGCAGATTTTATTGTCACGCAATTATTTTATGATGCGGATCCATTTATCGAATGGGTTAACAAAGTCAGAGACAAAGGTCAGTAGCTACTCATTGTATCATTTATGTCACTCTGATCAGATCGCAGGCATCACCGTACCAATCATACCCGGCGTTATGCCCATTCAAACTTATTCTTCCTTTTTGCGCCTGATCAAGCTATGCGGAGTCAAGGTCCCCCCCTCCGTCATGGCTGCTCTCGAGCCTATCTGTGTGAGTACTCCAATCACGCGACAAATTCACAGCGCTAATAGGAGAACAGCATGATGACCAGCTCGTGAAGGATTACGGCGTAGGACTTGCTGTTGACATCATACGAAAGATTACCGCCACAGGAAAAATCAAGGGAATTCACTTCTGCACTCTAAACCTCGAGAAGAGCGTCCAGCTTGTGATAGAGAAGTTGCAATGGGCCGGTGGGAGCCCGATAATGAAGAATAAATTGATCGCTGCAAGTCTCATTCATCTGTGCTTGAGGTCAAATTGCTGATTGTTGTCCCAGGATGCGCCAGGACCGATGATCCATGCGCAGCTCGCTACCTCGTCCGATTTGGTCATCGACCCCACCACGGCAACAAATACAGCAACGAATGCTCTAACGTTTAAGCAAACCTTGGACCCAGAACCCGGCCGAGGGGAGCTGAATAATGCAGCGACATGGGACGATTTCCCGAACGGTCGTTTTGGTGACTACAAGAGTCCTGCGTTCGGTGCCCAGGATCAATGGGGCGGGACTGGGTTTTGTGTGCGAACTCTCATTCTGCCCAGCCCAACCAGCGCGCTGACAGTCTGCACAGCAGTACGAAGGTCTTAGTGAATGGGGCCATTCCAAAAGTGCTGATGACCTTACTTCGCTCTTCCTGCGCTACCTTCATTCTGAGGTGTCCTCGTCTCCATTTTCCTCCTTGCCACTTTCTTCAGAGTCACTAACTATCCTGCCGCACCTCGAACAGCTCACGAAGCGCGGGTGGTGGACCGTTTGCTCGCAACCTGCAGTAGACGGGGCGTGCTCTACGGATGAAGTTTTCGGATGGGGTCCGAGAGGCGGGTATGTTTATCAAAAAAGTTTCGTGGAGTTTTTTGTGGAAGAGAAGGATCTAGAGATGATTGAGAAGAAGATCGAGGTAGAGGGGAGAGGTTGGGTCCATTATTTCGCCGGGAATCTGCAAGTGAGCACGCCCTCAAATATTACACCATTTTTGCAGACTGACGCAGCTGCAGGGTGAATGCAGAAGTAACGTACCGGATGATGGCCGGAACGCAGTCACTTGGGGTATGTTCCCGGGGCAAGAAATTACTCAGACGACCATAATCGAGCGTGAATCCTTCCTGACGTGGAAGGTACGCATTGCCTTCAGAGCTATTCTACCGATAGTACTTGTACTGATAACACCAACTTAGGATGAAGCATTCTCCATCTGGGCCGAGTGGGCCTCCTTCTATCCCCCAGGGTCCGAGGAAAGAGAGCTACTCGATTCTGTCCGCAAGGAGCGGTGGCTAGTGAGCGTTGTGCATCATGACTACAAGAGACCAGACGCACTATGGACGTTCCTGCTGGATGGAGAACTCCCACTATGATGCGCATGATACGGTACGAGATCACCATGCTGTAATTTGTCGGAATCGTCAGTTGTTAAGACAAGTCTACGATTATGTTGAATTTGTTGCAAGTTTTCGTTTTCCAACCACCCTTTGAGCTTTGAGGCTTGGTATGTCGCAACATTTCATTTGGTCGTTCCATCCAGTTCTTTGATGCTCAACGGTCAACTGTCACTTTCCATTATTGTACTTAGGCATCGACAATGGACATAAAACTCTGTTGTTCATCCCAACTCATTCCAATTTCCCAAGCCTGCGTTTTCATTACAGTGTGTTGCATATCAAACTGCAGTACGAATTTTGGGCTCCTTACCTTTACCGGTATTTTTACGTCCTAATTAGGTCAAACATGTAGCTAGCTAGAGTGACATGTCACATCACTTCGACAAATTAGGATGTAAAAGCACCGGCAAAGGCAGCGAGCCCAAAATTTTGAAAAACTCGTACTGCAGTTTGATATGCAACACACTGTAACATGATTGCCAATGATTTTTGTCGCCAAGGCCCAAGATGCCGTGCACGTGGATTAATGCACGTGACGTTGATATTTGCGCACGTGACTGCTCAGCCAATCATCATTTTCGGACTCCTCCGAATCCATTGGATCCGAATCATCTAATCCCCGTTCTCGAATTGATGACCAGTGACCGGGACTCTTGACGCTTCGAAAAATCCTCTTTGCTCTACCGGATGAACTAGCCATCCTTCCCAAAAGTAATTCTAGATAATACTGAAGCTGCACGTATAAACCCAACAACATTCGTACCACTCTATTGACTCCAGCACCAGCGGACCTCCCATTATCGACCAGTGAATCTAATTTCAAGTGCTCGCAGCGGAAGGTAAGTAACAGCCGAAAATGTTGCTGCTAGCTGTGACCAATCTTGTGAGCGAATCCATTACCAAAGATCATACAAACCTCGAATCCGATCTCTGCTCCTACCATCTTTCCAAGCGGGCCTGTATATAATACCTACAAATAAATTGATATGGGCACATGAATATGGGGCCGGTGCAATGCCGATGACCCACCTGTGACATCCCGATGACAGCACCTGCAACACCAAAGCATCCTGCAAGTATACCCGCCACACCCACTGGTAGCCTTGAAAAGTGAATAGAAGAAACCATCTTTACTCCACAGAACCAGACTCACTTCGATGGCGTATCATAATCATCCAAGTTGTACCCCCCAAGCGGCCCATTTTTCCGCCGAAAAATGAAGTGCTCTTCTGCAACGATCACGATAAAGAATGCCGTCCAGTCACTGAGGATTCGGAGGAAATTGGAAAGAATGGCGTTAAAGTGCTCACGACCAGCAATGCCAGCTATAGTGTAAGCCACGAAGGCAAGGAATACCCAGAAGAAGCGCGGAATGATGGCGAATGGGCGTCCAAGTGCCTGCATGGACAAGCCTGCGGAGTAAGTATTCGGGATGTTGTTGGCGCTATGACTGGTTTAGTGCGAACGGGCAAAAAGCAATTACTCGTTCTTACACGACAGAAAGTGCGAGAAGGACGAGGATGAACTGGCCAAAGTGGCCCCACGGTGAGAGAACCTGCGCAACGAGGCCGCCTGTCGAGCCGCCTCCAAAAGCTGCGACATACGCGGGGTCTGCAATGGTCATCAGGGCGGCACCGAGAATCTCGACGAAGCAGATAGGAATGAACAGGCCAAAGAAAGTAAGCAGGAAAACGCGCATGGGTGGTGTATTGGCAGGCAGCCGACAGTTAAAGTCCGCCGCGACTGGCGCCCACTGGTAGTCGTTTACAGCGCGATTTAGTACTCGATGTGAAAGGAGATACATGATGATTGGACCCACCCCTGTGAACGAGCCGAATATAATCCCACCGAAGCTGAGAATATCTGCTGAGAGGGCGCGTCCTGTGTCCTCGAGTGGATTTTGCGCGTTGATGTCATATCCGGCTTTCCCGCCAAGACCCCACAGGACGAGCATGCTGATCAGGGTGACTATCCATGCATACCGCTCGTAGACGTGCACCATGTCGTACCCAACGAAGCACGGGATGAGAGAGCACACGCCAATGATGATGATGCCAACGACGGAGGGAAGTGTTCCAGGGTTGATATTTGAGAGCGTTTGACCTCCGAGAATGACGGTTGTTGTGGCAAAGCCGAGCCTAGACAAGGCTCAGCAAAAGGATATGAACATGAGCGAGAATAAATGCACTGGGTGAGGATGTTGAGAACCGAGTAGATGGTACAACCGAAATATCCCGAGCTGAAACGGGTGATGATCATGGTGCGGAGGCCAGTTATGGGACCGAGGGTAGCGATAAACGCTGCTGCGACGGCGCCGAGAGCGCCAAAACAGAGGATAGTTGCTACAGCATTGCTTGAAGAGAATAAGTGTGGTAGCCACGCGACGCCCGGCGAGTAACATACCCAAAACTCAAAGTGTAAGTTGATTGTGCAAGCACGCCGATGGGAATGATATCGAATACTGTGTTGACAGACCTACTTAGGGGGTGAAGTACAGGAAGGATATTGGTCGTTGAAGCAGACTGACCACCACATGAGGATGCTACACCGGGCTCAGGTCAGGCATACGAGCGAAACTCAGATACGCACTTATTCCAAGCATTTTTTGACTCTCTCTGGTTTTCTGGCACACGTTCTACTCCTCGGGCCTCGACACCACTAGCAAAGAGTCTTGAAAGAAGAGGACTCAATTTACCAAAGCGTCTTGCGATCACGCGATCTGGCGCTGCCTCGACTGCGTACACAGCTTCAGCATCTTCAAACGCACCGACAGATTTCTCCTCGTCCTCTGGGTGGTATCCTAGGGAGGCAGACATGACGGTTTCCGGGCAGGTATGCAGAACGACACAGCAGGAACGTCGAGTATGCAGTTACCAAGTATTTCAACAGTGCAGTGTGAGGAGGGATGTGCTGGCTATTTGCTGGCATCTATTGAATGCTTTGGCATTAAGAAGCTCCAATGTGTGCATTTGGATAATAAGACGGTCGTCAATCGCAATGTCTTGCTTCGGTGTATTACTTCGATGATGTGCGCCACGACGCACCGTTGCTCCGAACTACGCTCAATTAACTAGATAGTACCGGAGCCGGTCCGTAGCTTGCAATATCACCTAAAAAATTTACTCCAGATCCAAAGATTTGACTGTACGGTAGTACTGACGCAGCATCACTGAATAACCTGCTTGAGGTCACATTTGTGTCCGGAGGGAGGAAATACTAGTCCACATCGTGTCCGTTCGAATTTCAACAACACGAGCCCATTCTTGTTGCCGGCATTGACGTCCTAATGCTGCTCTGTAGGAGTTCCCAGATGTAGCGACGTCGCTCCGAAATGAATTGATAATCCGTGGCGTGTTGCAGTTCATCAGTTCAAGTCTGTAAATTAACGGTGAGGAAATGGATCTATCATGAAAGTTGATGGAATGACAATCATTGTTAGTAGATGCATCGTGTAAAGCTCCTGTCATTGAAAACACGACAGCTGCAGCATCACAAGTAGACCCGAACCCAAGAGCGCCAACTTTAACGACTCCGATGCAGAGAGAATTTTGGACATTTCTGGACACTTTGCCAGCGGCTTCCGGATTCCTCATACCATAACCAGCAAGGACGGTGGAAGCGCTGCTTGTCTATTTTGGCGGACATTAGTAGTCTCCCCTAGCCAGACCGATAGAAGATTGTTCCGAGCTCCAGGTGGAGGGTGATTATTGGCAGAGCTGCCAGTGAGTCCTGATCGACAAAAGAACCCTTCACCTGTAGCTGCACCAAGCAAATCCACTAACTCAGTAGACCGAAAGTCCAAGACCGCCAATATTAATGGCGATTCCGATGCAGAGAGCATTCCGGAGTGTTTGCCAGCGGCGGCTTACCCACGTCGTGACACTGACAGGTAACGATGGCGGCAGTACTGCTCGTCTGTTTCAGCCTTTCATGCAGTTTTTCCCAAGTTCCAGCTCCAGGGGGAGGGCGAGATCGTTGTTCAACTAACACCTGCAGCTGGACCAGGAAAATGTTAGGGAACGGTTGGAGCCGGACCCAAGACTCAGATTGCTTTGAAATTTTAAGTTCTTGCAATCATCACAATAATTCACGTGACACGTTTAAATCGGGCGTGACAACAATGTCACATCCTGACCTGGTCGTGACAGACGCGCCTTTGACGCGACTGTGTATTATCAACAGTCCACGATGTCCCTCCCGGTGCTCAACATACCCATTAATTACGACGATGAGCTAGGTCTGTTTTCTCGACGGACCGATGTTAAATCAAACTCATGCTTCTACAGATAAAATACAGAACTTTTTGTCCACATATGTGGGCACAAACAAGCAATGGGACGAGGGTTTTGCAGATATGGCGCTCAGCGATGACGAGGATGATAGGCAAGACGCCAGTAGGAAAAGCCTCAAATATATGCAGCAGCTTGTACGTGTTATGCAGCAATCGGGACGCGTCTTCACTCAACATTTGATTCAATAGCAACGCATAGCAAACCGTGAACAGCAGATGCTAACCATTGACATGGAAGATATCCATCAGGTAGGAGATAACCCCATTTCTTTAACATCACAGTTGTGATGATTATCTGTAAAGCACGAGAAAACGGTTGCTGAACTGGTATCTCGGATCCGAAACAACACCCGGCGCTACGTCACACTTTTCAGTGAAGCCGTGGACAAGCTCATGCCGCCTCCAACCAAGGATATAAGTGAACATGATGAAGTTATTGATGTTATCCTACATCAAAGGCGAGAGCGGAATGAGCAGACTGAAGGCAGCCAGGAGGGCTTCCCTGACCATCTCTTGCGGCGATAGTATGTGGTTGCATTGCCAATGCACATTCAAGAGCTAACCTTTCATTCAAGCAACCTTTATTTCCAGCCTCTTCGCTCTGATGTTGCTCTGGCCGTCCGAGAGGTCAAGGGGACCTATCTTGGCAGGCTGATCACTGTTCGTGGCATCGTTACCCGCGTGTCAGAAGTCAAGCCACTGCTCCTCGTGAATGCTTACACTTGCGATGTTTGCGGTTCCGAAACATTTCAGCAGATATCCAGCAAAACCTTCTCCCCCATTACGGACTGTCCAAACGAGCAGGAATGTAAGAAGAACAGCATACGTGGCTCCCTTCACATGCAGACTCGAGCGTGTCGGTTCAGTCCTTTCCAAGAAGTCAAGATTCAAGAGATGGTAAGTGACCGCGACCCGCTTTTGTACGGCCATTAACAACTTGCAGGCCGACCAAGTGCCAGTAGGACACATACCCCGATCCATGACCATACACGTGCACGGCAACCTGACGCGCCAAATGAACCCAGGTGATGTTGTCCACCTTGGGGGTATCTTCCTCCCTATTCCCTACACAGGCTTCCAAGCTATTCGAGCTGGGCTGCTCACCGACACCTACCTCGAAGGACACCACATCCACCAGCTTAAAAAGCAATACAGTGACATGGAAATGACGCCACAAATACAAGCGCAGATTGCGGAGATGCAGGCAGACCCATCGCTGTACAACAAGCTCGCCCAGAACATTGCACCTGAAATATATGGACATACTGATGTCAAGAAAGCCTTGTTGCTTTTGCTTGTGGGGGGTGTAACGAAGACGATGGGCGACGGGATGAAAATTCGTGGCGACCTTAATATGTGCTTAATGGGTGATCCTGGTGTGGCCAAGTCGCAGCTACTGAAGTACATCTCGAAGATCGCTCCTCGGGGTGTCTACACCACGGGTAAAGGATCATCAGGAGTTGGTCTCACAGCCGCGGTCATGAGAGACCCAGTTACCGACGAGATGGTTCTTGGTAAGTTCCCTTTCGTCCTCGCTCAAATACCTGGTCTGACAGCACTGAAGAGGGTGGTGCCCTGGTTCTCGCCGACAACGGCATTTGTTGCATAGACGAATTTGACAAAATGGAGGAAACAGACAGAACTGCCATCCACGAAGTCATGGAGCAGCAAACCATCTCCATCTCAAAAGCTGGAATATCCACAACGTTGAATGCCCGTACGTCCATACTTGCGGCTGCGAATCCTCTGTACGGCCGGTACAACCCGAAAGTGTCACCAGTCGAAAACATCAACCTGCCCGCTGCCCTCCTATCTCGTTTTGATCTTTTGTTCCTCATCCTGGACAAACCGACGAGAGAAGATGACGAGCGGCTGGCGCAACATGTGACCCATGTGCACATGTTCAACTCCCATCCAGAGCTTGAGTACGATGCTGTTGACCCTGTCCTTATGAGGTGAGCACACTCGTTCAAGACGATTATTCTAATTGACGGTCCGCCTGACAGGCATTACATTGCCCAAGCCCGCCAACGCCGTCCCACCGTTCCCTCAGATGTCTCCAGCTATATCGTGGAGTCCTATGTCCGACTCCGCAAGCTCTCAAAAGACGAGGCCGCACAAAAGAAATCTCACACGTACACTTCCGCGCGTACCCTCCTCGGTGTGCTCCGTCTCGCACAATCCCTGGCACGCCTGCGCTTTGCGGACATTGTGCAGCGGGACGATGTCGACGAGGCACTACGGCTTATGGAGTGCAGCAAAGAGAGTCTGCACGATGACGAGGACAAAGAGTATGAACCTGATCGGTCTGTCGTCAGTCAGATCTTCAGGCTCATCAAAAGCATGTCGAGCGAGGGCGGGAGGAAAAGGAGAAAGAGACAGAAGAGATTTGGTCGCGGCCCTGGTGGGGAACGCGAGATGGACGTCGACTCGGACGAAGATGAGGATGATGGGGAAGAACTCGCGCTCATTGATGTTCGGTCTCGTGTGTTGGGTGCTGGATATACCGAGGCGCAGCTTAATGATACCATTGCTGAGGTAAGTATACATGCATTTGATGACCAGGCCAATCTGACCCTTGTTTCCAGTACGAAGCTATTGATGTCTGGACGCGCGTCGCAAATGGCGCGAAGCTCCGGTTTATTCATGATTAAGGTATCTTGTATGGGGTACACTGTGATATTGCTCTCGATATATCCTTCTGTGAATGTAACATGTGTTGTGCAATGAGATTTAAGTTTGCATGTAAAGTCTTTGTCTCCTAGGTTCCGCGTCTGCCCCGAAATTATTCACCAACTCTGAAACCAACTTGTTCATCGACGCTCTGGGATGCCGAAACCTCACTTTTGTTTTGAGCTTGAACATTCAATTGTTCCCTTTAATCAAGCTAGCACGTAATTTTAGGGAGGGCAATGTCATTGATATGATATGCTCAATGACGCCCGCACTATACCTGCTAATGCGATTGATAGTCTCATAGAGTCAACCTCAAGGAGCCGGTGCAAAATAATGAACACTGCGAGCGCGAACAAACTGAGATTATTCGACAACCGCAGCGCAATACATGGTGGCTGGGTCATAGTAGCTACGAAACAACCTCACTATCAATCTGCGAACCTGACCGTTCGAGGTCGTTTCAAAGCCCGTTCCACTTTATCGTCCGGCTGATTCCTGGTATCGATGACATTGAGAGTTAGGGCTGATGATGTGGCCGAATCCTCTGACATGTGGGTGGATGTGAAGTCCTGCGCTTGAGGCTCTGCATGCGTTAGCAAGGAGATCTGTATTGATGAAGAGGAATGGTCTGGCTCTGTTGGAACACCTAAGAAGCGAGGGTTCTAAGGAGATAGGTGACTTCATGAGTAATATCATAACATGGTGTAACCGAGTGATATGTACCTCTATGAAGTGGCGCATCCCCACTTCAGTAGTCATCCTCGGAACTTTGTTAGATCCCTTCAGAAAATGACGTCTAGAGACCATCGCCTCCTCTGCAGTGTGTCGGATCACGAGAGTTTTCACTAACGATAGTGATGTGATGAACTGAGCTATTAACCATAATTCAGGAAGAATTACCAGTAATTGGTTTTGTCTGTCCGATACGGTGCGCTCGCTGGGGATTTTATTCAGCAGATGATCGACATATCCTGGTATATTTTCTGACCTTTATGGCCTGTGCCTCGACATCCGGGTGCCAGACAGGCTCACAGAAAATAACTCGGGAAGCAGAGGTCAAGTTCCTTGGATATAGTGAACAACAATAAAAAGTACCAATGAGATATACTCACAAACCGCGAGCGCCGAGCTTCAGCTCCATCAAGAAAACACGGAACGTATCAGACGACTCAAAAGTCATGACGCATTGCTCTCGCAGTGGCGGAGATACGTCAGTTGTATATCGGAGGTACTTGATCTCGATCAAAGAGAGTGCCTCTGAGATATGGGCAAGAGTAAGTGGCGAATTAGAAAATATGAGGAATTTTTCCTTCTCTGAATGCTCCAGAACCTACAAATGATGATGAGATGTAGATGACACCAAATACTGTGTACTGACCTCGGACAAGATGAAGTTCAGCTTGGTGGACAGGGATGGCCCGACGCGTGTTCCTGACAACGGCGACGAGCTGAGTAGGTCGGATTGTAAAGGCGCATCATGATGCCCCAACTTGCGGCGAACGAAGTCGTCAATGTCTACTTCAGGTACCTCCTCTGCTTGATATACTTTGTCTTTCTCCTTCATGACCTCCAACTCGTCTTTAACCTCTGACACCATCTTCTTCATCTGCGCAGCATTCGTGACATCATGCAGATGTGCAGATTTCTTCTCGCATCGTGCTCGTTCACCCATATCCAATGCCTTACCCTCCTCAACTAATCGATCGAGGCTCATCAATGGTCGCTTGAAAACGAGAGCTCGTAGATCACAGAGCCGATTGGCATGGATGAGATCGTGAGCACGAGATCTATCCTTCAACTTTCCCCGTGTCCAAGCTTCGACTACAGATGCGTCCATCCCCGTGACACGGAAAGGGACATCCTCATGTAACTGCATGGCACGCCACAGAGGATCTTTCGCAGCCGCCTCTCTGCCAGACGTCGCTGAGCATTCAGGATACAGTGATAAACAGAGCAGACTAACGCGTGTGCTATTGCTTGTTCCAATAACGCCATGTCATAATCAGGTACATTGGCTTCCACAGCGCGAGCCAGAAATTCGGGGGCCTCATAGCGTATTTGATCGACGTTATACAAAATATCGGACGCGGACCAGAACATCCCTCTGCGTTTGATCTTAATTAATCGTTAATAATTTTGCTGGTGGTCAAGAACATACTGTGACAAGTTGTCCATGGCATTCTGAAGATTCTTTGCGTTCTAGTGTAAAATTAAAAGTCAGTGTTCAGATCGTGCCAATGCATCTGAAAGTTTTTACCCTGGGGTGGAAGAGGTAATCCTTCAAGCAACATGAGTGAAATGTCGGGTACACGACCAGACACGCACCTGATCCCTGCGTTCAGAGTCAATAGCGTTGATTGCAATGCTGGCTTGCATTGCATTATAAGACTTCACAGCATAAGCATCGAGATCCATGTAGATGGGTATATGCTGCATGGGAGGTAGAACTACTTCCTTCTCGACGTCCTCAATCCTGGATAAGATGAGCCTTGCACGTCGCTAGCAGTATGCAAACGGCGTACCTGTGACGAACCATGACCATTTCCATGACCTGACTCAGTACTTTGATTGCGCCTACGCGAGGCCCACGGCGATCGCACAGGGGCGCAGATACATAGCTACCGAACAGTTTGAGATCAGAATGGAACTGGGGAACTGCAAGGAAGTCGCTGATCATTGTTCCGAGTTTTCGCAAGTTGACGTAGTCGTACGTCCCCCATACCCTGACTGTGTTCTCCGCGCCACCATCCGAAATCGAAGAGGTATCAGATGCAGAGCCATCCGTCGTAGCAGGTACGGGTAATGAGTAGGAACTATCAGCCCCAATCGCATCTTCTATGTCGTCATCTTGCTTGCGGCCTAAGCTTAGCCCTAGTATATTCGACGTCGGCGTTCCAGTGACAATCCATTTACGCTCGATGCTCAGCTCGCGAACGAAGTAATTCAAGGTGGCGGCCATGTTTCCTGAGGTATGACCTTCGTCAATTACCAGCCTTTTCCAGCGAATTTGGAAGGAGAGACGAAACAGCTGGGTCGCCGGGACAACGACAGTCCGGTACGCGGCTACCAGGAAATGGAGTGCAAGTGCAGGGTTTGAGTTTGTGCAAATGAGCCACTTTGTTCTTCACCGACTCTCTGCGGAAAACTGAAGACAATAAGCACTGGTAATAGTATACGGAGTGCCAAAACGCACTACTGTCCGTCATAACGATTAACTTTGAAATACAAAGATCAGCGATGCAGTGTCGATGGGGAGACAATGCTACGTACATCGTAATCAGACGCTAAAACCCTCGCACTTGGTATCTGTGTTGTCTGTCGGATGATAAGATGTCTCAAAGTGCTATGACAATGTTTCAGGATTTCCCTGTCCCACTGTCCAAGCAGGTTGACGGGGACAACAATAAGTGTTGCTGTTGTTATATACATCAGTCGGGGATATTCCGAGGTTCGATCTCTTGTGCGAGAAGAACCAAGAGCACGCATGGGTGATTTGACAGGGTAGTGGTGATAAAATGGCGTGTTGGCTTGAAGGAGCTGCCGAAGGTTGGATGCTTCTAGTTGTTCTTCAAATGGCTGTATGTCCACTCTGTCACCCCACGTCCTTATGCGATGAAGAAGAATTTCAACGAGAGATGGAACGTGTGTTGCATCGAACGTCGAACTTTTATCCATGCCTGCCCTTCTTCGAGCATTACGGTACTCATCTGCGGGGAAGGTGCGATAGGCCAAAGGAGACATGATAGGACGGTAGTCCAATAGCGATTCTTCAGGCTGAGGCAACTGATCGACAGTTGCAAGAATCAAGCCCAAGATCATCACCGTCTTTCCCGTGCCTGTATGCGACAATAGATAAGCCGAAGAGTGGGGATAATCTGCCGCTACTCACCTAGTTCTTCACATAAAATGCCGCCCTTACACCGAGCAACTGTTGGGCATTGACGCGCGGCGCTAAGGGTTGAAGGCTGAAAGTAAAAACATTCACCATCAATGCTTGAGATCGGGATGTACAAAGGGTCTTGAACAGGTTGGTTGCTCAGCTCCTTCTCGATCATCACGGCCACGGACTGTCTTTGGTACTCATACAAAGTACTGCGAAGACCCCTGATTTCCTGGCCTACAGTGATTCCTGAAGAGACCAATGATGGTAGGTCGCTATAGATCTCCGCCATTGTGCGATTATCCTGTATGACACAACATGCAGCTACTAGAAACCGACCACAGGTTAAGGGGCGCTTACAATATCCCTTGGCAAAAAATATTTTCGAGGCTGACTGATTGAGGGGAGCTCATCTGCATTCCAGAAACGTTGGTCCTGTACAATCGTGGGTAGTAACGACTGGAGGTGGCGGTGACCCTCTTTCAAGACAGCCTCACTGCGATGGCGTAGGCTGGCTTGCACATTTGGCAAATCGGTGGGTACGAGGTATATGCGGATATATAACGCGCGTCGGCTCGTTCCAAGGCAACAGGTAGCACGTAGAAATTGATGTTCAGTCAAAAAAGAGATCTTGCAGAGCACATCATCCTCTGCATAAACAGACAGCTGACGCGATGGCACTGCATGCCACGCGTCACTTGCGTGTCTATGAGTGCAGTTCAGATGATTGTCTTGAACGTCTACAGTGATAGTTCCCGCAGATAGCAGATTATCGAGGGCAAAGGGATTCGATTTATCGTGCTCGGTGTCCACGCTGTTTGTTATGCATGTTTGACAGCACAGTAGACAAGACCTTACTCCTTCCATGCGCGCAGGCTGCCCTCAGTCAGAGGAGATTGTGGCGGCCAGTAGAATGATGGCTGGGAAATGCTGTAGCCATAGCCATACGGTGACACCGACTCGACAGTTTGATTTCAAGGTTAATTTGGAAATTTAGATTAGATTAAACATATGTGTGGGAACAATATCCCTTTTTTGATATCTGACCGAAGGCTGGTTGAACAAACGTTCATTCCCCAGGTAAACTTGAGGAAAACATACTACGTCTTGTTCATAATGTCAGTGCCTCTGGCAAGGCTCAGCTACCATGAAATGCGCCTTGTGCCACGGACATGTCGTCGGGCAGGCTTTAACACCAGACAGAGCTCAAACACAGCGGTCTCCGAGGCAGAAAAGCAGAACTTGTCCTGGCCAGAATATCTGGAGATTCGCAAGAGCAAACGAAAGTGGGAAACGGTGAGGTGCTCTAGCTTGAATTCATGTTCGCGCTTGCTCATAAGTCATGAATACACGACAGGCTGCTACCATTCCAGCATGCATTCTTGGGTTATTTGGAGGGCTTGCGTACTTTGGTTCTCTGGAGTCGGACGCGACGAAGCCTATCATGGTGTGTAATAGGTTGCTATACGTCTGTACTTCGTACTCATAGCACCAGGGGATAGATCCGCTATTTTTCTACGGCGGTTGCACAGTCTCGTGCATGGGTATGATACTTTGTCTACGCGAGGGGGACTTTAATTAATGCACCCCAGGGCTCGGCTATCTCATCGGCCCCACCATCGGCGCTGCGGGTTGGAGAATGACTCACCGTCGCGCAATGAACCTCATAGAAGCCAGAGACCGCGAATTCCACCAACACATAGTGAAGAATCGCGTAGATCCCACAGCTCAAAGCGCCACGAACCCTGTGCCAGATTTTTATGGTAAGTACCGACACACGGGATTATGAATGTAAAGTGTATCTTATACCCGTGGCACCATAGGAGAAAAAATTGGATCGCTCCACCAATATCGACAGGTGCGTGGATTCTTAGCCTCTCCTGCAATATACTTACTATTTTCATACAGTGGTTGCGTGACCAAGCTAGGTTTAGACGGAAAGCACGGTTTGCTGAGGAATAAGGTGTTGGTGTCCTAAGACTGCTGAGTAACTTTGCACATAATTAATTGTATCTTTGGCAATTTGCATGACAGTGTGCATGGTGCTCACCGCCCACATACAATGAGCTGCTCCGTTAAACGAGCCGCTGGCTACCTCACTCAGAATCATAAATTAATGGTTATGTAAAAGGTGATTTAAACGAGTGGAATACGCATTAAGCCTATGCGGTGAGGTTTCAGTTGTCTTGAAAAGATATTAAAAGGGGAATACCTAGAACCAAAGCCAAGCCAAGTGTAGCTACGGGATCCCGCAAACTCTACAGTTGGCAACATGAGAGGCACCCTCTATCCCGAACCATCAGGGTCGTGCAAAAGTTGCAGTAATTCAAACTTCCGAATCCCGTGTTCCCTTCTCTTTCGTCCAAAGTCCTCTAACCTGATATCCACTCACGGAAAGAGCATAGGGCTGGGGGGTTGACGGAGACGAAACGCTGATGGCACGTTCCGCGTCACGAGTCCTAGGTGACTTTAGGGGAGCAGACTTAGGTCGGGGGTCAGCAAAGGGATCTTGAGATGGTTTGAAGACGAGAGGTGGCGGTGGAGAACGCGAGCGCTTAGGAGGGGGTGGCTTGGACTCTTTGGCGTCGTCTCTTGTAGGCTGAGGACCGCTAATTGAGCGAATCTGGGGTGCCCAGTTAACACTAGTGGGTGCTGCGACGGTGGCAAGAGCCAGGGGAGCTGTTGTAGATGGTGCAAGCCATTTCTCTTTCTGTCGTTCTACATCCCCCTCGTCAGCAACGTTGGCAGCGTCCTTGGTGGATTTTCTTCTCCGCACTCGTATACGCCAGAATGCAATTCCTGTTAGACGTGAAGTCCAGATGACAGTACCATGGGGGACGACATACCAAGGATGATAAATCCAAGAACTGAAAATACAATGACAATGGCTTGACTTGAAATGGGGAAGCTACTCGAAGTGGCCACAGGCGTCGTTGTCGGGGGAAGAGACTCAGGTCCTTCAGGGATGATAGGTGAAGGTACGGAAGATATGAAGGGAGCGCTAGCGCTAGAATCGCGCCGTTGCAGATAACGGGCGATCCTGCGCCTTTCCTGTTCAACGAGACGCATAGAGTATGTCATGGAGAAGACGCTAAAAGAAGAGGAAAGGGGGTAAAGGAGAAGAGAAGAATGTGTTCCTTACCCTGCATGAAGGTCTATACATAATCAGTCCTTGACAACAATCTTACACCGCTGTCAGAGCGCCAAAGATCATCCATCATGGGATCATGGGGCATCAGGATTATGTCAACTTGGCGCTTGAGATCTCAGAGTTGGTGTGAGAACTTTGACACTACACTAGTAAGGTCTTTAATTTGACTTGTATCAATGCTTGGAAAGATACTGCCCGAAGTTCATACTTGTATTTTCCGACTTCGGGTATCCTGCTGAAACCCTTGAACTTCGTACAAGTTATTAACAGGTTCACGTAACGTTCCTGAAATGCTCCATCAATGATGAGTCCCGCATAGCCTCAACACAGTGCCACACGGTATGCGGGGGCTATGCCAGGGGAGTTCTTTCAAGCCGAAAGGGTCAAACGCACCGATGTATGTATGTACGTACATGCGTATTGATAATGATAGTCTCTGAATCAATAGTCAAACGCTTGCGAGTGCCTGGTACCTGGGCGCCATGCTGACAGAGCGTACTGTGTCCAAGGCAAAAGGAATCACCTCGATGGGAGCAGGGAGATACATGTGTGAGATGAAACAATTGACGAAATCCAGTGACTGAAGAGGACACGCGGGTCTTGCGCGGGTCTAACAAATGAGGTGCGAATTTCATCCAAGTCCACCATTTCTCATTGAAATTTCGAGCCATCACTAGACTCGTTAAATGGACAAACAGAAAGATATGCGATATACCTGCAGTGGCGTGCGAATATGCAACAATACAGTATTATCATAAATCACAGGAAAATCGAAAGAAACAAAGGCTAGATCAAATCCACCAGTTGATTCGACACAGCTCTGTGTAGCGAGCGAGCGCCCTCCGATGGAACGTAACCCGGTAGAACTTTGATCACGATCGCCTCCACGTCTTGAGGGGACAACGTCTTCGCAGCGTTGCTAGTGAGAGAGTATACCGCTTCAGCCGCGATTGCCATTTTTTCTTCCGTGGTAAATGGAATAAAAGGCAACACAGTGGTAACACGGGACAGAAGCGAAGCCTGTAAGAGACAGAATGTTAAGGAGTCTGTAAAGGATTTGACCAGTTCAAGCACTTACCCCAAGGCATTGCGAGACATGAGGTCTTGAAGAATCCATGAGGTCTCGGTACTCTTCTCGAGTGACGGGTTTGCTTGTATCTGGTCGGGAATCATGGTGCTCGAATACAAGGTCGTGGCCTATATTAGACGTTCCAAGCCAGATCACATTTCTGACATCTACATGTCGTTTTCCAGCTTCAAGCGAGCAACGGCCTTGTGCAAAGAGTAAGGCATTGTCGTATTCACAGTGCTATATGGACTCACCAAGTTCCCAAGGCATGAGAAGAGAGTACAAGGCCTTTGGATCTTCAACTTTCTCGATCTCCTGAGCAGGAAGTGAGTCGATGTCGCGGAACAAGGCTGAGGGGAACTTACGTCTAGTACAACTACGCATCGCTTGCCTTCGTTGTTCAGCAGAAACTGGGTCAAAGTATCGGAGGAAGGTTCCTTCACGAAAATATCAAGGTGCGTTCCATCAACAGATATAACATAACAAACCTCATAAGGATTCATGGAGTACGATTGCCATAGATCATGTGTCGAGCGCAAGGTGGTCATGTTAACAGTGTGGGTGGGAATATCCAATAGATTTCCAACTGCAAGAGAAACAATAAGTTGAGGGATGTAGTGCATAGACAAGTCACAGACATTTGCGGGCCAGCAAGCTCTTTCCATGACCACTCGGACCTGGGGGAGGTATAAGTATCCATCTTGCACTTAGTTTGAGTACATACCACAAAGCAGAACCACGATGGGGGCCACCGATACCCGTTGAGAGTGCATACTCAACACCCTGAAGAGTTGCTCCAATACCCAGTCTTGACCAATGAGATCATATCGAACTCTTGTCAGGGGCCGGAAGAATGAACGATAGATGAGCTGAGATGTTTTCCGAGTGTGCGATGAATCTGCTCTGGTAACATAATATCTAATTATCGAGTGAGCAAACAGTGATGGAAGATTGACAGGTTGAAAGACACTACGCACCTCGTAGCAGGGTCCATTCCTTCTGGTGTCGTCTCTCCAGGCTGTGAATGTGAGCCTGAAACACTCTGATCTCCCTCCGATGACACTTGTGCAGATGGATTCAAGTCTGGATTCCGCAACGCTGATGGATCTGCGCCATAAGCTAACAGCGCCTTAACAATCTCATTCTTGTGGAACAGTTTGTCGTTGGTCAAAGTGAATGCCAGGGCGGACTGGGGACCAACTTGGTCGTTTGGCCCAGCTTCACCGCTCTCAAGCACCTGCCGTACTTGATCAACATCATCACTCGCAATGGCAAACAAGAGAGTTGGTTTTGGCGTCGCAATCGCATGAACAGGAGCTTCGAGGACGGATGAGGGTCGTGGAGGAAGGCCGGAGACGGAACGACGAATCGTACAGTTGTTGTCATCGGCATCTTCCTCTTCATCGTCATATGTCAAACTGAGAGTTGACAGGTCTCCGCGATGAACGGTGAAACGGCGGATTAAAATCACGAGATCCTGCTCGGTAATGCGACAGGCGCCAAGATGGAGCCTGTTGGACAGGTGCAGACTGCAACTGGGGCACCCTCTGCACAGAATGAACCTGAGACGGAGGAGCCTGGGTAAATGCGAACAATGATGAACTATCGTGAGCGGGCGTGAGGGTATTGTGAATATGCTCGGGTATGCTTGATGAACATGGTGAAGGTTGCTGTCCACAAACAATCAGACTGGAGCCAAGGGCAAAAACATACTTGGCTTACGCACCAGTGAATTATGCGATAGCGAAGTACTAGACGATACATTGGGCGAGTGAGGTGAAGAAGAGTTGAAGATATGGGCTGTATTCAAGACGTTAGTGAGCACTACAATCACTGACAAGGTGGTTGAAGTACTGACCAGATAATATACTAGACGTTATGGACGATGACGATGATATGGACGACCTCTGATTAAGTAAACTAGACTGAAGGCGAACTATGAGTGATAATGTACAGGAATTGCTGATACTTAGCATCTCACCAGCCTGAGAGGTTTTAATCTAGTGCTAGATGCTTCGTGTTGAGGTTCAATGGGAGACAAGAGCCGGTCGGTTGATGGCGAGTTCAGTGAGTAGACATTGAGTTGCTGCGAGGCAGCGTCACTCTCTCGGCTTGGTGGTGGATAAAAGACTGGTGTGATGGGAGACGAGGGTTGGACGCCCGGTAACGACTTTCTAACTGCAAACTACAGGTGCATCTATGAGTAACTCTCAGACAACGTCGGTTCAAAAGCCTACCTGCGGATTGAAACGTCGGAAACCGAAAGGTACCTTTGTGCTCCCTGCTTCCCGCGAGGGAAGAGTTGATATTACTGGAGCCGAGGAAGGAGAGACCGCTGCAGACGAAAGCCCGTCACCATGGGAAGAGGAGAACCACCGCCTCGTATCTCGTCTATTCGAGAGGGAGAGAATGAGTGGCAGACTCTGAGCGGTAGACGACGAAGATGGCTGAGTCTCAAAGGACGGAGGAATGCGTATTGTGAGGTTTGGTGTAACCCTATGCGTCGAAGGGACCTCCGTGCTAACTAAAACAGGTGAATATTTATCTTCATCATCATGTGCTGTTGATTCAAAAACGGATGCCGGGTGTGAGTTTGGAGATCTCCCTGTCTCAAGGGCCACTGTCACGACAGTTGTCCCAATGCTTTGCGATTCAGTAGGGTCTGCATCCACGTTTTGATCGTCAAGCGGTTGTAGGAAGTCTGGATGGTTGTCGAAGTTGGTGTCCGCGAGGTTGGCTAGAATGGAGGCCACAGGTGAGGGAGGAAAGCAAGGGGCACTCGGAGAGCGTGAATCGGGTTTCACGGTGACATCTGAGACCGCACGACTTCTCTGCACAAATTCAACGGTAGACGGAGCATCTGCGGAACCACAACTCGCAGCTAAGGAATCCTCGATAGTGTCAACTGGTGATTGGTCGTGAAAATCAGCTGTCTGGATATCACGTGTCCCCTGAAGTAGGAATGCATCCACGTCACGAACAACTGCTCCAGTAGGAGGCGCCAAGGTCGCCGGTAAAGATACCACGTCATCCAAAAGTCCTTCAGTCCTAAGTTGGTCACCGAGCGCATCACTCTCGTCAGGCCCAACAAAGCTAGCACTCGCGCCACCCTCGGCGGGCAGGACATTTTCTCCACCACTCCATCGACCAAGGTTGACAGAAAAGTCACCCAAGTGAGCATCCCAAGACGCGCGCGCACCGGCCTCCTCGTGATCGAAGTCTGTATCGCCGGATAAGAACATCACAGGTGACGCTGCAGATATGCGCAAAGCCTGCTGGACATCAGCATTCAGAGCATCATGCCACGAATCACGATGGTCATCGGTCTCGACGTCTACACCACTTCCGGTTGGGTCTAGAGCATCCCCTGCAGGGGTTGACATATCGTCGGAAAGGGAAAAGACGTGCCCAATGTGGGCTAGAAGTTCGCGCGAGATCCTTGACTGCTCGCCAGGGCGAGCGATGAAGGACTCTCGGCCTTCCTTTGCGTGACCTGTATAAAGTTGATCCTCCTGGAGTCCATATTCATCTATCTCATCATCACCCCATACAGATGATGAAGTGGGGGACTGTGCGGGATCACTTTGCGGTCGCGAAGAAGGCTGAGAGAAAACGGTCTCTTGGGACATGTCGTCAACCGCGTGGTCACACTCAGCGGAGAGTATGGACGTATTCGGAGACGAGCGGCCAGATGGGAAAGTGCCTAAAGATAATAGGGATATCTTGGATGACAGCTCTCCCTCCATGAACTCGCTGTCATTCGCAGACGAGGAAACCGAAGAGGGGGTAACGACATCATCGGCTCGGTTACGGATATGTACAGCGTCGGAAGAAGGGGGTTTGGGTAATGGAGAGGGCGGAAGACTGCAAATTTTCATGCCAACCGGCACTACTTCCTGGACTGGAGGAGTCCCTTTGACAGAGGATGGGCGAATCGTAGATGAAGAAAGTGTAGAAACCAACGATTCCGCTAGAGGGCTATCAGCATCTAAAAATGTATGTCCCGCGCCATCCTCAGAGGCGGAACCACACTGAAGTGGTGATGCTTCCAAAGCATTGTCATGAATCGGCGCAACAGAAATGGGAACGGATGGCTCTTTGGAAAAGGATGATTCTGCTGGAGGACTTAAGGGAGGTGCTGCCACCATCCCAGTGAGACGCATAGTGGGGGAGAGAGGCTCCTCGTCGAGATCAAATGAAAAATCATAGGCATCTATAATAGATAAAGTCGAGAATGCGTCATCTTCATACTCTTCGGCCACCACTGGTTGGCGGGGGGAAGGTCGAATGCCGCGAACGTCATAGGACACACGTCTATCTTGTGACGAAGATATGGAAGAACGGCGAAAAGGAGTAGAATCGAATGCAATGCTATTGCGCATGAGATGAGGTGGAGAACGCGCTAGGAGCGCCGGTCCCGTCCAACTGTCGGCATAGCCCGAGTCGATAGAGTCTTCCCGCTTTGGTGGACAGTTGTGGTCGTACATTGAGAAGGGTCGTAAGCGGGCAGATAGTTCAACAGGAGACAGAAGGTTATTGCAGGCTTCTTGTCCTGGATCATCCAAGGGCTCCTCCGTCAAGCCATAAGGAAGTGCAAGGAGAGACAAGACAGAGCTGGTGGTACTCGTGGCAGAGAATCTGGAAGGCGGGGTCGGGAATTGCAAGACAGTTATTGAAGTGGATTGTGACTTGTCTTCTCCCTCTTCTTCACGGTCCAGTTCTTGTTCCTCCGCCGCATCCTCGTCTTCTACCAGATACGAGGGAAATATGTCCCCGGTCTCCTCATAATCATCCGAGTCTATATCATGACGCGTGAGGTTCTCCTGTATCTCCCGCATATCCCGAGGTGCTTCAGTAACAGAAGAGTCTTGGCTATCGCATGAATCTTCCACTAACGTAGAAACTTCTGTGAAAGAAGTATCTATGGAGATATTAACCACGGTGGTATCTGCTTGGGAATCCTGCAAAAAAATATCGTTCATGTCAACAGGTTGAAGGGCGAGCGTTTCGTCGTCTTGGTGAGTGGTTGGGCCAATTACATCTTGAAGAACCGAAAGTAAACCAGAATAACGAGAAGTGTCATCCACCGGGCTGACAAGTTGGGTAGAGCGTGGACTCGCAGAGTTGACCACGACCGAGGGCGGATTAAGAACGGTCTTTGGAGGCAAAAACACACGGGGCCTAACAGGCTGCGCGTCAACAAGAGACTGGTCGAGAGCACTCTTTACTTTGATGTCGTGAAGGAAGTTGCACGAGTCCGAGAACAGACAGCGTCCTTGAGAGAAAAACGGACATGGCCGTGCTAGAAAAAATGAGAACAAGTTCGGCAAATGAACAAGGATACAAACTTTTCTGGCGCCATGGAGGGTCCTGCACTGTCATTCCAGTGATTCATCGAGTGGACGCGGACGGTGTGCTAGAACATTTGCTTCCGGTTATTGAACCAAATGCAGTTCCCCGCGCCAAACCATATTTGTAATTTTGATTTGAATTGTATCGGACCCCAGATACCATGGCTGCTCGTCTCCCCCAGGTCGCTCGTCTCATCCTCTTCAGTGGCCCAAATTGTTCCCTTTGCGACGTTAGTATTGTTTTATTTTTCTTTAGTATACACTCTAACCGTTTACGCTAGGTTGCAAAATTAGAACTAGCGAAAGTCAAGCAGTCGGTACGTCTCACTATAAAGCTTAAAAGCTACAAGACCCTGATCAACGAATAGTATCAATTCGACCTGGAAATAGTCAACATACAGGATAAAGGCCAGGAAAAGTGGAAGAAGAAATACGTCTACTGGATTCCCGCACTCCATCTGGATGGGAAGGAGATAGCGAAAGGTCGCTGGGACGCGTCCAACGTACTCGAATCCATGAGGCAGCGGAAAGCGGCACTGGAAGCTCAGGAGGAAGCTGTCTAGAGAGTAGCCCTTTCGGGTCCAATGTCACCCCCAACTTCTATATCGATACTGCGGGGTCAGCTTTGTTTCAGGAATTACCACCCCAATTATGCTTTTATGACAGGCACATTTCGAGTATCCTGGGTGAGACTCGAAGTCCATCGCCTGCACTCCTTGATGCTCGCTTTTGCTTCAACTGCGGCTCACCTAATCACACCATTGCATCATGTCCCGAACCACATAATCGTCCCCTCATCACACTTTCGCGGCAACTCTTCAATTTTTTGCGTTCTGATGGGCAAACGAAGGAGCCGGGCAGGTTTCATGTTGTTGAAGCTTGGAAGCAACAAAGACTTGAATGGTTGGAGTTTTTCCAGCCCGGAAGGGTTGTTGGTCCCACACTGCGAGAAGCTTTGGGCTTGCAGCACGGAGACTCAGGTCATCACTGTGCATGGCTACGTAATATGTCATGTTGGGGCTATCCTGTAGGATGGATAAGTGATACCGATCCGAGGGATGCCGTTCGCCAAAGGATTTTGGGGGACTTCCTCACTGTGGTACCTGACAGTTCCCCTGAGGATGTCGATGACTCTTTCGTCATAATCAGTGACGAGGACGACCGCGAAGTGATCGACCTAACTCTTGCAACATTTTTCTACTCCACACCGGGTGGGAACAAGACATCAGTTGCCGATGATACTTCGTCTGCCGGTTCCGATTTAGAGCCTCTCTCGTCGACACCCCGTAGATGGGCAATATACCCCACTACTTATTTCTCCTCACACCACCTCACCGTCTATAATGGAATGGCATTCATTCCATCGACCATCACAACTTCTCTCCCCGGTAATACTTTTACTACAGAAAGAAGAGCTCTTTGGGAGCAAATTATCTCCGGAACCAACACTACGAAGGGACTGGTTCCTCCCTGGAGATTGCCTGGGGTATTTTCTTCGCTGCAGTCACACAACGAGAACCAACCACCTCCACCCCCTTCCACACCCCCTCCACTACCACCTTCTCCGCCTTCATTTCCGCCGCCACTGCCTGCATGTCCTCAATATTTTCCACTCGCTACAGTCGCTGAGGTTGATGACTCAAATAGCAGCGACATGGACATGGATCTTTCAGACAACGAATAGCACTCTTCGCGAGCATTCTAGTATGCCCTCGTACTTCACAGATCGTAGGGGTATCATATGAGTCTGTAACTTCGTGGTACTGCTCGTGCTCGAGATTGAATGCATAGAATAGAGTGCAAATACCATCGATAACCAGCCCAGTAGGTGGTTACGCCCGCCAAAGCAAAGAAGCGTGACCCTTATCTGACCATTCATGAATTTGTCTTACATGACGGATGGACGTTAGCCACTTGATTACCGAACTACTCCTCACCGACGACGATCAAGAAATTGGCTTCCTTAACCACAATTGAAACTGAAATGATGCAGTACCCCCTTCCTGATCGGATCACTTATTATTGTAAAGCGCCGGGCATTGTTTAGTTCAAACTTGATCAGCATCATAGCTGTTGGATTTTTTTAACTGTGAATTGGGGTGCTTGACTATGAACGTGTGATTGACATCTGACTATAAACGTTTACACGACACTACTTAAACGTGTCCACTTGCATACGATCCAGAAGAATGCAAAGCATCGAGACAACCTACTGCACTGACCCATAACCTGACACGCAGTTCTGCTTGGCAATACTAGCAGATCCACTACGGATATAGCAGATCCTAGCAGGAATGCATTCGCCAGTGCATGGCGGAGTGAGTATCGAGCCCTTTCCTTGGTATATGTTGAAGGTCTAAGCATAGGTAAGACATCAGTTGAAAACATCCAGTCACGAACGTGCCTGCACCAAAGTCGGGTCTATTTCCATCTCTGAAACAACAGATATAGTGATGTTAGCAGAAAAGAGGCGAGGCACGCACGTTCAGTCACAAGATGCCACCAGGTGGCGTTCAAAGGGTCGGTCGCTCCCCATGTGATGTTTCCTCCATATGCTTCACGAGTGTTATACTCGAAAGCAAATGTAGGGCCGAATTGAGTCTGCGAGTCCAATGCAGGATATTCATCGACGGAACTCTTCCAGCTGCAGATAGGTTGTAAGCAGAAAGCCAACCAATGACGACAATCCGGAAAAAACTGACGTATATGCGTCGATCACTTCAAAAGTCTGTGTGGATATGTACATTAGATTTGGGAAATATGTCGGTAAAGAAACCTACAGCAGAGTCGACTTCATAAACACGGAACCCGGAGTTCAGGTTGGTGAGGGGCGTTACAGATGGCCCAGTCTGGGAGAGACAAGTTAGATTGATCATCACAATAAAACCGTCAAAGCGCATACCCAGGATACCATCTGAGCGCTCTCAGTACTCATATTCGTACCATTATTAGCATAGAAGATCTGGACCAGGGAAATATTTTAGCATTCACTTCTATGAAGTGGCATCGGCTCATACGGATAGCTGGTCCTCATGTGTGTGGCCCCAGAAGATGTCTGATTGTGACTCGTCAAACTTGTTCGGGCACGATAAATAAACAACATACTGGCAATAACATGAGGGGAGAAGCGGTCGACACTAGGCATGTTAGCTTCATGTGGCAATGTCACGTTGGCATCCAGCGGACTTACATTTGGTAGACTAGTGCAGACGCTGCTCAGGGAAATTGCACATTAATGAGGATGTCAAACTCACAGAGATTTGTGGGGTTCGGCAATGAATTTCCACCATCCCAACCACTGACGACGTGGCCGATGATCCAGACTGAGCACCGTCAGATCGATTGGAATGTAGCAATATGCATGAGCGCACCTCGATCTCCCGCATCTTCTGCATCCTGAAGTTCATCAGTAAGGAACCTCAGTATTCCAGAAACGTCCGGTTCGGACGAGTTGATGTAATTAAAGTAGTTTGACCTTTGCACAGTTTAGTTAGACGGTGAAGCATCTATGCATGTCTGCATCATCAAACGTACCTATACCCTGCAGACGTTTGTCAGTGCTCTCGATAATTAGAATAGTTCGCCTCACATAGGTTGGTGTCCAAGCTGATCACTCTCAGGCCGTCTGCGCGCTTGACCATGTATGCTGCATAGTGAGCACGCGACAACTCGACTGAAGCTTCTGGAAGCCATCCTTCCTGTTCCCACAACGCCGTAACGTGGTCGTATAGCCTAGCAAATGAGGTAATGTATAAGGTGGCAGCTGGTGAGAGGAATCATACCAGCTGAACTGTTGCCCCAGATCGCCGCCTAGTGAGTTAGGCGAGGCTAAATCTGGTAGACAGGTATCGTGGTTTCCGAGTGTGGCATATGTAGGACCAGGTCCGAGCATGCGTTTGAACAGATCATAGAGGACGACCTGCCAGGATAGTGATATGTAACAGTCCAATTTGGAAACAGAAATATTACCTCAGAGTACTCGTTGAAAGCCCTTGAAGGGAAATGAGAACAGATCAGGGATAACTATAAAATGCGTACCTGGACTGCTGGTTTTCTGGGTCATGCGCTAACATGTCACCAGTAAACATAGTAAAATCGAAGCCAGTTGATTCCGTTCCGGTCAACGGTGGGATGGCCTCCAGCACGGACGTGATCAATGAATATGGAGCATCGCTAAACAGACATCAGATTTTATTCTTCCAGTAAAATGGAGTTATAACCAGCGGAACGAGCCGTATCGTGGCGCAGGAAGGAGAGGAATCTGAGGGCTGTGAGAATTGTAAGCGTTCGTGCGGCAACACAAACCACTGGTGCAGTTTGCTTCTGCGCCGTTTGCATAACCTGGAAAATGAAGATTAGTCGAGGGAACAATGCATACGAGATGCTGCGCACGGGGATCAATATGCAAGTCCGAAAGATGCAGAACTTTTAGCAATTGGCCGCTGGGCTGCTTCGGAGGGGGAAGCGGATTGGGCTTTGGCTTGGCAAACCAGCCAGTGAGGTTGAGAAGCGTTGTCACAGGTGCTGGACATAAACCAAGGAACTGAGAACAAATCGACTGGGGAACATTATGAGGCACAAAGCATTCTTCCTTTCCAGACGATTGATTTTACCTGTCCGTCGTATCCTCCAACGTCGGCAAAAGATACAACTTGAGTGATGATCGGTCCCGTCACGAGGGGTCCATAACTTTTCTCGCATGAGGATGAATAATTGAAGTACTCGCAGAGCGTCAGAGCCAGATTGGGCCCTTGCTCAGGGGCCGCGAGAGCAAGGAATTTGGCCACTTCTAAGGAGGCCTGGCACCGTGCACATGTACTAAACATCGGATTCACCGCAATAGACTTGATCTGCGCCACCGCTTGTTGAAGAAGCTGTTGGGAGGAGGCTGGGGGCGGAAGTGGATGGGGATCCGTGGTGTCATACTGTCAGGGCCCGAGAGTCAAACCTATGCGGCGCACACTGACAGAAGACACATTACCTGAGAAATGTTATACGGGTCTGTGAGGGAAAATGGAAAGATTTCATGCTGGAGAACGCAAGGAGAACGAGTTAGGTTCAGTCGCGCGCCAACACTTATGACAGAGATCTACCGTGACAGGATCTGAAATGACTGGCTGCGGCTGCGCAGAGGTGGCCGTTGGATTATTGTAGTAATGAGAGTAGAGAGAAGTTGGGAACGCTCCTGGGACCGCGTATGCAGAGGGAACCGTGGTGACAGTACTAGTACTCGCGTCCGCTGCAGTCACGACGGACTGATAGTAACAAGCCAAAGCGGCTAAACCTAAGAAATACCTGATTTTCACAGACATTCCGAGCCTCGTGAAGCTATTCACCCAGGAAAACGACTGTACGATCGCGAGGGCTTCGCACAGTACTGCACTCAGATCCCGCCCTCAATTTTTTATTATAAAGCTTCGCTAAAATGATAAGGTTCCGCTTGGATATTGCTGCTCACATTAATATTACGAACGAACGTGTTTGATCGGCGGCCTTGATGCGGGCGTTAATGCCAAATAGGAACAATCGAAGCTTGTTCAAACGTTCAACTCGTTTGGGCATGTAGTACGTACTACTACAATCGATCACGGCAGCGACCTGCTCAAGTGCGAATAATGGTCTATCCCTCGGTTTGTTAACGTATCTCGCTCTGCTCATTAAAGCTCTGGAAGTTTGGTGCAAGACTCGAGGTCAAAAGTTGTAGTGTAGTTCAAATTTAAGTACCATGGAGCTAGTTGCCGAGCGCAGCAACGGCCATGCTTAAACTCGACGAATGCCAAATTGAAGAGGCGATACACGATATCAGTCTGAGCTCTCCGAGGATCCCTGAAAGATGACATCGGTGACCAAAAATCCTTGTTCGAAAATCGACACACATACCTCACACTTCTCACATCCAATTTCCGTGCACATCGGACACATACGCGTCCCACAACACGAACAATATTCCTCGTCACCCATGCAATCCCTGCAATGAACACGGTCACAAGATTCACAACGGAATTCGTAGTCTTCCGAGCAGTCTTCGCAGATTCCGAGCCGACATTCCCCGCACGTCGCCACGAGGACTACGCCCTTTTTGGCATGTAAAGACCCTTCCTCGTCGGACATCTCTTCTTCCATACAATCGTTGCATAGAATCGTCTTTTGACACCCCGTGCATGTGTTAATGTACTTGCACCCATCGAAGCAATAAAACGTTTGACATCTCGGACAGCGTCGACCGCTCATCTGAATTTTCTTCTGAGCACATACGCCACAAACCCAGGCCAGTCCGCAAGGGCAAGCTACGTGACCGCGAATGGATTCGGTACAATCAAGACAAACACCTTGATCATCATGTTCGCGAGGCCCCCAGTTGCGCTCACTGCAGTTCTTCCACATGGGAGTAGTGAATCTGTTGGACATGAGATAAATCTGGGAGCGTATTCTCGGGCAAGTTTATGAAAGAGGAGGGGTCGCTCGACGCACTTTGTCATAAGCCTTGAGCAACTTCGGGCCTCGCAGAGCACACACTCGCTAAGCAAACCTGAGTAATCTTCCCCGAGACAGTCAAAGCAGAACATCATTTTATCGTAGGTGCAACAGCACAACATGGGAACGAGGCGGCCACCCACACATCGAGGATGAGCGCCGCAGGTGACGATGGAACAACTACTGCATGCCATGAGACGGTGTGAGCAGACCGGACAACGAGGACGCAGGGATAGCGAACTAGAATCTTGATTTGCTTGTGGGTCCGGTATCAGATGGTGATCGATGAGTCGCTGGTAGTATCCCTATGGTATGGCATCATTTGAGTGTGAAGTACCTTGGATGCAAAGTTGTGCATACCTGAACACCGACTTCAGGGAGACCCATCAGTGACCATCGCTTGTCAGGCCCAGCGCGAGCGGTGTTCACCCTCGATGATGATGACGCGTAATATTTGACCATCTTCGCCATGTACAGCTCGGGTACGGATATACCTCGATCAATATGGGAAGAGATAGGAAGAATGGAGCTTAGCCAACCAACCTCTAGAAGGACCCGAATATGTACACGCGATGTGGTGCTCTGTTTGGCAAAAACAAGCTCACGTGTGCTGTCACGTGTGATAGCGGCCCAGAGTATCATTGCACGAGCTAGACATGACTTCTGTTCACAACATGATGGACGTCAGACACCGGAGATCTTGTAGCTGTAATGCTGTCCGCTATACACCGATATTCGTGTTGTATGCTGGCCCGCCATCTAAAACACTTGCGCACCCAGAATTTCGTCCCCACCGGTCCTTCCATCCCAGAGGTCGCCGCAATATCGTATTTGGGTATCGGTTACCCTCGTGCACTATCAACGTGATCACTGATCCGATGAAGACAAACTCCACTGCCACTCCGAGGACTGGTTCATAATCTCGTTCGAGGTGTTGTGACTCTCGGGGGAATGTTTACCCTGAGATATATCAAATGTCAACCAAAGTCTGCAGTTCGAACACCAACATACCTTTACACTCCTGATATCCAGCTTCTAAGCAAGTCGTACACAAAAACGCCCCACAACCATAACACTTGCCCAGGCATTCCCGGCAACGAACACTGTTACAAGACTGGCAACGGAATTCGCGCTCATCAAAGCAGCAGTCTGTGCAGACAGTGCGCTCGCATTCGTCGCACGTCATCACGATGACTACGCCTTTGTTTGCCTTTGAAGACTCTTCTTCGTCAGACATCTCTTCTTCCATGCAATCATTGCATAGGGTCGCCTTCTGACACTTCATGCATACGTTGATGTATCGGCACATTACGCAATAAAATGTCTGACATCCTGGACAGCGTATACCGCTCTCCTGTATTTTCTTCTGAGCACACGAGCCACAAACCCAAGTATGTCCGCAGGGGCAAACTATGTGACTGTCCTTCGATCCAGCGCAATCATAACAAATTGCACCAACGTAAGGTTTATTATGTGCGTCAGACCAACAGTCGAGCTCACTGCACTCCCTCATGGTAGCGATCCAAGGAAAGCAATAAGAGCATACGATGAATTTGGGAGAATGTGCTCGGGTAAGTTGATGCTCGGGGGCGGGCCGCCCTAAGCACTTCCTCATGAACTCTTGGCAATGCCAGGACCGGCAGTACACACAGTGGATAAGCGCGCCTGAGTACTCATTTGTGAGACATGAAGGGCAGAATTTCTCGTTGTCGTGCGTGTGACAGGGCACCAAGGTGACGAGGTCGGCGCCTGCACACTGACCATTTGCGTCTGAGCAGGTGACAATAGAACAACCATTGCACGCGACGAGATGATGCGAGCAGATTAGACAGCGGGGACCGTCCGAGTCAGGCGCGGAAGGTGAACTATATTCTTGACTTGCTCGTGACTGGGGTATCAAAGAGTGATCGACGAGTCGCTGGTAGTAGTTCTGCGAGATAGCATCATTTGAATGTGAAGTGCGTTGAATGCGAGAACGGTCATGCGCACCTGAACATCGACCTCGGAGGGATGCCAATGATTAACCATCGATTGTCCTATAGCCAAGCGCGAGCCTATTTGGTTTTCGTCCTCAAGTTCAGTGTTCACGTTATCAGAAAAAACGACTATTGACGCGTGCTCAGGATGCATGCAGCACGTCACGTAAGTACTAGCTTGATATTCGCATGCTAGAGGCCAAATATAGCATCACAGCCACTGTGTGCAGTTGTGTTACTCTCTAGTGATTTTGCTGTGATGACAGCACCTTGGAAGAAAACGAGCAGATGTCGGCAATAAAAGAGCATTAATTGAATGAAATATGGAATGCCACTAAAGCTACAAGCTGCCAAAATACAAAGCGAAATAGTGTACGCAAAACTATACATCGACGTGAGTCAAGCGTCCCAGCGCTGGGGTTATCCGTGGTGTGTACATCTAAGTAGACTATACATCCTATCATGTCAGTGACATACGAGTGGTGTCGTGACAGTCCTTAATCATAGGAAACGTCGTCGCTTCCATCAAATGGCCGTACCGCTGGAGGAGAATTGAGGTTGAGGCGAAGGTGAACGAGAGGACTGTGAGGGAGCGGTCGTGGGACGAGCTGCATAGCGTGGAAGGGTCTCGAGAGGCTTGGAGATCAGGAAGCCTGAGAAGCATGGTAAACATGTGTTACTGAAGACGAAACACGGAGAACTAACCTTTGAGACCTGCAGCCTTCTCTCCTTGGCGTCCGAAACCGTAACCAGCTCTGCTGTTACTGCGCCCAGCACCGAACTCAGAGAGATCACTGGTCTTCTCGTCATTCAGTGTGGAAGAGGTGAATGATTGTGCAGAGCTAGACGAGCCGGAGCGGTTGAGGTTGAGGTGGGCAACAGGAGGCAGGTTGGTTGTTGGCAAAACACCCTTGGCTTCCTCACGCCACGAGGTGATTGAACGTCTGCTCTTGGCGGATTCCCGGAAGAGAAGACCGATGAACATGTTGATGCAGCCGAGGACGAAAAGGAAGAAAGCGGAGACGAGGGTAAAGTCATCCACATGCTGAGACAGGACTGCAGCTCCGATACTACAAACAATCAGTGCTGTGGACAGAAACAGCCGAAGGAAAACAAAACTCACAGTCCTTGGAAAATACCGAGGGCACCGAGCCCAAAGCCAGCACCAAGCACAGGGAAAAAGCGTTCAAAGAAAGAAGATGGCCAGCCAATTTCAGAAAGGAAAAGGATGACAACTTGGAAAATGATGAGAAGGCGGTTGATGATAGCCCAGAAAACACCCCCGATCTGGTTGGGTACGGTGCTGTTCCTGTTGTCGACGTCAGTAAACGATTATACATGGGACATTAGAACTGACTCGATATATTCGCAGTCAACGAGGTCTTGTGCTGTGACATTACCGCTTTGCTTGGCAGACTCAAACGAGTTAACAGCTTCAATGTCTGTGACCATGACAAAGATGCTGCTAGCAAAAACTAGTATGAGAGACACGATGCTCAGGATGCGGACAGCATTGAGTCCAAAGAAAATGTCTGAATAAAAGTTAGCTAGACCGTGCAAGATAAAAACAAGCAATACTCACATGCTCGAGTGCCAACCATTATGACAGAAAAAGTGATGAGGTCTAGGTGATAGTTAAGGTTGTAGATTGTACGACTTAAACGACAGCGATCGCAAGAGAGTCTTTAGGGAATGAATGATCAGGTGGCCCAGCACCGGTTGGATGGAAGAGTAGAAGGTGAGGATGAAGAATAAAGAAATGAGACGAGGGATGGGATACATTTAGGCCAGGTGAGAACAACGGTTTATGTAGTTTCGACTGGTGTGGATGGTCCATTGACTTCCCAAGCTTATTGTTCTCCCGAGAATGTCCACAGCTCTCAACGATTTGGTTGAACAAAAAGAGCATGGACAATGGCCCGGAACGATCACGTAATCGGGAATCGGAAGCAAAAATTCAAAGCCGCTGAGTTCAAAAATACCACAACGCTTGCTAGCGAGTTCGGCAGCGTCCGGCAGTATTGTTTCTCGATACAGCTCAACGCTCGTCGTTGTAAGCCTTACGTTGTCCAGAGGACATAGTACAACACAAAATAACACGGTCTCCCCGTCGCGGACTTCCCAGTCGAAATAGCCGCACTTCTCGAATCATTATTTACAATAGTAGTATGTACTGACCGCTCACTGGCGAGACTACGATGGTACGCATATTTATATCCAAAAATCAGTGGATATATACCAAGATAATAGACAGCGCTCGCATACAATAATTCGTATCTATCCACTACGAGGGCAGAATGAGAAACCAGGGCGAGGGTATCTCCAGAGACGATTAGAGGATGCATTGTCCATAGGCTACGTTGAAACAGTATGGGCATGAAGAACGTAAAAGCGTGAGTGGTTATAGTATGGCTCATCATAAGTCCATTGTGTAGGGTTAGTAAAGACAATATGTCAGCGCTTAGCGGACTGTTTTGCACGAGGGGAATGAACTACTCTCTTGAGTAGGGTGGGGGTTCGTTTGATGTACCACCCAAGTTGGCAGAAACCTGTCCAGCATCTGTGTGCACAACAACACTTGACCGCCGTCGCTTAGGGGCACTTTTCCCAGGCAACCGGGCAGATGCGACGGCAGAAGGCACAACATCGGATTTGGGCGACTGAGGGTCGTCGTTGATGATTTGCAAGACCCGCCTGTCGATCACAGGGGTAGGACTTCCTGTGCGGTTGAGCGGATCAAATTGACCAAGCTCGTCAACGCGGCTGCTCGACGCAAGGGAGGCAGATGCATCGATCAAAGGTGCTGAGCTACTGGTCGAAACCATAGACAGTGACCGAGGACCCATTGAAGATGATTGGGATGCTGCACTCTGTCTCTGCGCAGCAGGGGTCTGTACTGCCTGCAAGGACCCTGTCGCAGAAGGCCTCGAGGCTTTCTCCGGCGCTGCACCAGTGCCAAGCAAAGGGGATATTGACGTATTGCGGCTGTGATCACCCTCAGTGCCTGACAGAGAACCAGACCCAGGGGGTGCCTTTATGTGCCCTACGAGACCGTATTGATATGGCTTAGGTTCAGCGCCGAGATCGAGCCTGTTCCTGTCACGCTCTCGGCGCACAGCAATAGGCGAGTCGGATTCCTCATCCCGAAGAGCTTCTCTTTCAAATATGTCATCCCAAGACCTGCGTTTGCGGCTGAAAAAAAGGAATAAATATATAAATCCAGAAAACAGACACAAGCTTGGCGAGATTTACCAGAGGTACCACAAAGCGCTCACGATCGCGATCAATCCAACGAAACCGCCAACGACACCGCCAACTATGGGGGCTACGTCTGTACCTGACCCACTCTGAGTACCGGTGACAGTTGGACTTGAGATAACGGAGGGGGAGTAAACAGAAGATGGTGGCGGTGTAGATGTCGTAGTGATCACAGTGGGAACCACAACGCCGTTTGAAAGAGTTGTAGAAAACTCTTGGGTGATGATGGTGGGCGAAGGTGTGCTTACTACCAGCACGGACGTTGTCACTGGGCTAGGAGTTGAACTGGAAGTTGTTTCACTAGTTGTAGACGGTGTGGTTTGCGACTGCGACTGTGTCGAACCATCAGAGCAAGTAGCATAGAGGGTCTTCGTGGGCTGAGTCTCGGTGACTGAAACTGTAACAACCACGGGTACCTGCGTGGTGCTACCACCGCCTTAAGGGAAGGAAACCATCAGCGCCGATAACAGAAGCAAGGGATGACCAAAAATAACCGCGACTGGTTGGGTGCCGTCAGAACGGTCACACAACACCGCAGTCGAACAGAAGTCCAACGGCAAAAGGGTAGCAGAGACTAGAATGAATTGCGCACCTCCGATGGTGTTCACCTGCGTGACCGCTGCACTTGAGACGCACCCTGTATTATTTGATCCACTCAAGGTGCCAGTGGCGATACAGGTCTGCTGCACAACAGTCGTGACTGTAGCCTGGTCGCTCGCCACACTCTGGGAGAAAGACGTGGACGTCGTATATGTGGTAATGGTGGCATATTCCGTTGCAGTGGCAGACGGAGTGCAAGACATGGTCCTGGCAAGGTAGGGCAAAAGAATCAAGTAAGGTTCAAGCGCCAAGGTTCCGCAAAGGGAGAAGATAAACAAGGAACTTGAGTTCGAACGCTCAGAAAAAGAAAGAGCAGAAAAACAGAAGACAACCCGGGAGAAAAGGGAGAAAAAAAAGTAGGAGGAATGAAATCGAGAAATCGAGAAACAAAGGTTGAAAGTTGAAAGAAAGCAAGCACTTGTGTAACTCGAAAGGCACTGCTTGGTTGCCTTTTCATTTCTCGGCCCGGCATCGGTAGCGTAAGATCATATCAATAAGGTTATATAGCAGCAGCTAAAGCGCCTCAAGAAGGTCGGACACGACGTTCAACCGAGCCCCCCGTGCGAGAAGGCAAACAACGTCAAAAGTACTACTAGTAAAGACTATCATCGAAGACCAAGCACAAGTATTGTGGCAACAACACAAAATTGCAGATAAGTAGTACTGGAGCTCCTGGCACAAATTGAGATAAAGCATTAATGAAAATCACAAATCTACCGATAAAAATCATTGTAAGCCTGGAACAGAAGGCATAGTGCCTGTACTCCTTCTCCACTGCCACTTGGTGTCGTTGTTCTTGGGTGCGGGGTACTCGGCACCCGCGCCCACCTCCTTCTCTAGGACCACTACTGCTTGCCCATGCTCTGGGATCATGTCCGATAGATGCTCCTGACCCTCCATTGGTCTGATATCGATAATGACATCCGTAAGGTGTTGCATAGGCTCCACCTGGTCAACAAGCCCGTTCCTCTCTTTGACGCGCCGCCATAGTTTTTTGGTGGCACTTTTCACGAGCTTCCCCAGGGTGATGAGCGGGTCCTCAAGCAGTGGGTCTGCAGCAGGATCATTGACCCACAGAGACCGTCCCGGCTGACTATTTTCACGTACAGGACGTCTTCTTCGCGAACGGGCCGCCACCCCGAGCGGCAAAATCGAGCGCCTCCGGTTAGGGTCTGGTGATGGGAGCGGTGCGAATTTGACAGTTGGTATGTGCCCCAACGAAAAGCATGTTGATGAACGAGAGGCGTTCGATGAATTAGGGTTCGTCAAGATCGTTGGGAAGGCTGATAATGAATCAAAGGAGGGTATATGCTCGGACGAGAGCGTGGTCGCAAGAATGGCAATTCCTTGCACTTCATCGACGTGGGAGGTGATAGACATATGGCCTGTATGCCCCTTGACTGAGGAAAAGAGCGTAGAGTGAAAGAATGTGATTAAGTCTCTCGGAATAAAATTTCGAACCGAAAAGAAGCGGTCTAGGTAGACACTGCAGCCCAGTTGCAGTTGTACTACCTGTAGAGATGAGGATGAGAGTGAAAAGTCGACCTTGTAAATTTTGATTTATTATTATAATCCATGCTCTTGGTAACGACATGAGGAGCGCTAGGCGCACTTGGCCACGGCCCACGATCCAATTGTCAGTTGCTTGACATTTGCACTGTGCAGCCAATCAGTTCGACTCTTGACTCGGAGCCAATAACCTTAAGCGTATCCGACACAACCGCTTTTGGCCACTTCCTGGAGTTTTATTATTCTGCACCGCGGAGAAATAACCGAATGTCATGAGCACAGTGCGATCAGACAGTCATGTACAACAATTCGGTCGGAGGAGGTCCAATACTGCACAGTCAATTCTTCGCAATCTCCCTGGAGCACCACCACCACATCTAAAGCTAGGAGATGTCAAAGTTCTCAATTCATGGGTGCACGACCCGAAGGAGTCGTCCACCGCCATATTAAATCAAACATGGTTGCCCGGTGTAGCGGAGGGAGACATGCTGCAAGTATCGGGTTGCAATACAGCGGATGCTGCTGCTGGGTACCTGTTCATGGTTCCAAAGGACGAAGGCTGCTCGAAATCCGCATTACAGGTGCCTGTTCTGCCTCGGTCACCTTGAAGTCGTGCTCAGACTAGTACTGGCCTTGCTGCAATAGATTTCACTTCCAAAGAATGTCGCAGACGCGTTTGGGATAAAGAACAATGGCGAGGTGACCGTAACGAAGGTAATTGTATTCTTGACAAGTTCGATTAAAGGCATGCTCATAATCGAGACAGGTGGACAAGCAGCAGTATTGCGCAGATTATATCGAGTTCACATTTCAAGACCAATATCTTGGTCGCAATGAAATGTGGAGACTAGCTGAACACCTTGTAGGGCAGTGTGTATTTGTCGACCAAGACATTTCCTTCATAAGTGTAATTGCTGCCAAGATACAATCTATCTATGTCAAGGGTCAAAAAGTAGGTGTATGGCCCCTCGCTTCCCTAATATACTCAATGGCACATCCGCAGGTGTCTGCAGGATACGTTACTACCACTACCAAAGCGATATACAGGTCTCTCTCCGCGAAGGTGACAATCTTCATTCAAGTCTGCCGTGAACTCTGGGAATTTGCGGGAGATGGTGAACGCTTCAACGAGAAAATCGTACACTCGTTTCTCCCTGCCCTATTCACCAAGTGGCGCGAGGCTGGCACGAATCATACTGTGACTATCGTGCTTATCTCAAGGGTGTACTACGATGCCTCCGAATTAGAATATGCCGCTGGGCCTCTAAGACGGGATGAAGACGGTCGATGGTACAAGGATTTCTACAAGGTTATTACTGATCTGGAGGTCATTCATGACTGGAAACCTACACTTGTGGGACTCAAAGTGTCCTTCTGGGCCTTTCAAAGGGACATTTTGCTCACCCATCACTACCACCAAGCCTCCGTCGAATCCACCGCACCAGAGCAAGCCAGACTTGTTGGTCAGCTTTCATATGCACACGATGGGCCTATTTTGGAGGCTCTTAACCTGGGTCTCAACCCAAACGAAACGCACTATATTGATCGCTCACTGTCAAATACTGGCGCCTCAACCATCCTCATCACCCCTGGGACAGGCTATTATAAAGTGTCCAAGCAATTACTCCGATTAACTACAACCCGCATGCTCGACCAGGGTTCCGGCTTAGATCTCGTATCATTAGCAAAACGCCCTCTACACCAGACTCCCATATTCGCTTTCCAGGGATACGAACCACGCTTAGACAAGGACGGGAAGAATGGCGGTCGAGCTCTGGATCCGCTCTGGGGAGGTGACGAAGACCCAGACGAGTCCAAGAGGTTGGAAAAGACTACGTTCTGGTGGGAACCATTCTGGATCGGTGTTTCCTTCTGGGATAAGCAGATGGATCTACCCCTTCGCGAGGATAGGTTTGTTGTTCGAGCTCGTTTTCTCACATTAACTGACGGCATTCTCAGATTCGTTGCCAGAGCAAAAATGCACGAGATACAAATGCTTGGGCTACTTGAGCATGACGTCCTTTCCGGTATAGAGGTCCCATACCTCCCAGAAATACGTGATCCATACGCCACGCCGCCACGAGACGGCTTTACCGAGGATCGTGCTCCCACACAAGCAGACGCTGACCAAGCTGACATGGATATATTCGTCTTGAAGAAAGAGTCCCGGCCCCTCACCAGCACGCGCACTTCATATGGTTCTTCTGCTGGTGGGACTATTATGGCTTCGTCTTATCGTTCATCAATCATGAGTGAGAGAAGGGGACTGGCATCACAACGCAGTTCCGTCGCGTCCACACGTATCGCACCGATTGAAGAGAGCCCCAGAAAAATCATCATGGATCTACCTCCTGAAGGCCACGAAGATGGGTTGCTACGCTCGGTGACCGGACTCGGCAATGTCAGCACATCTCCTTCGCAGTCCTCCATACGTTCAGTGAGAACCAACACATCTGTCACAACGAACAACCACGGAGGTGACCAGCAATCGCGTAATACGAGCTCTTCGCGTTTTGCCAAAATTGCGACCTCTTGGTTTTACAATCCCTTCCAAAAAAGTTCGAGTGAATCTCAGACATCTCCCGTTACTGTTTCATCAGTCACAGGTCCGACCCCTCCCCCCACTCCAAGCATGCGCGTTCCCATCGCGTCGAATTTCCCCGCTACACCTTCTGCCTCGCTTTCCCGCTCACCTCAGCCAATGGCCATATTGCACGGTGCATCTGGTCGATCAGCTCTGAGCAGAACGTATGAGGAAGAAAACATTCTTTCGCACAGAAGCTCCTTGAATCGACACTCACCATTGAATACCCCTCCTCGTGATGAAAGCACCTTTGGGAAAAGGCGCAGCACTACGCTAAACTCACTAAACCTCCTCTTCTCGTCGTCATCTCCGGTCTTGACTTCTCGCACCAATCCATCACGACTCCAGACTGCAGTCTCGTATGCACAGTCGTCACTTGCCAGACGCTGGCAGCACGTATTTCCGACGCCCACGTACAAGCATGAGGTGAAGTGGAAATCTATGGTCACGCCGGGATGCCTTCCGCTCACGATGGACCACTTCCCCAGCAATTCGGAGCTGGAATCGTCATATGATGTCTTTTCATATGACTTTGTCGTCGATCCATCGGAGATGCGCTCCTTCCTCGTGAAGCCACCTTCTGTTCACGGGAACACCGACGAAGTGCGACGTGCATGGGCACTCACTGTGATGCGTGGGATGGTTGCCGTTCGACTTGCACAAGGATTCCAGTTTGTTTTGCGACCACGTAAAACGGGCGAAGTTGAAGACCATACTGCCATGCGGCGGACGAAATCTTTCATGGGCGAGGATGATGCTTCGCCAAAGCCGGCTGGGGCAGCAGAAATTCTCAGGTCTACCAATGTGCCTGTTTACTTGAGCATGAGCAACGAGATACATCGGATTTCTTATACTGGTGAGGCGATCCAGGTGAGGAGATATGTGAGAAGGATGCCGCCGACGCAACCCTTCGAGTACGAGTGTCTCATCTGGCCCAAACTCGGAGTGGGGTATACGGAGTTGAAGACGAAGTTCGTCTCACATGGGCTGGAGAATTTCGGCTGGAATCGGTCAGTTTCTTGTTTCTGGATGATGTCAGAGTATTGATATCTTCTCCAAGACTGGACATGTTGGTCGCTGGCTATGAACACCAGTTCAATGAATCTTTGCGATACTGGCGAACTCGATTCGTGGTGATTCCGACCGTCGTCCCCGAGGGTAATGTGGGGCCCTCTGGAGAGAAACTCAATGATGAAGAAATCCGGCTTATGGGAATCGACAAGCTTGCTGAAATATTCACAAAACTGCGGTGGCAGCCTCCGGAAGAGCGTGGTTCGCCCGTTGCACCCGTGCGCTTCCTTCCTACGACGCTCGGCCCTGTCCACTCGGTCATGGATGAGTCGCTGATGGCACAGCTCGACGAGATACATGCCGCAGGACCGCTGAAGAAGAAAATGCACAGCACAAGGGAAATCGCAGACACCCCTCTTTCGATGGTTGCGAAACTCATGCGCGAAGAGGATGGCGTGCCGATCAAGTTTCATCAGTGGCATGGGGCGAAATATCCTGATTCTTTCACTGGGTTTGAGTTCGTTTCGTGGCTTGTGCGCGAGTTTCGGGATGTATCGTCGAGAGAGCAAGGTGCCGAATGGGGAGCGAGGCTCCTCGAACAAGGGCTGTTCTCTCACTGCCGAGGCCGCCATGGCTTGCTTGACGGGTCAGTTCTTTCGATGTTTCACGCATACCATAATACGATGTTTATCATTCTACAACAGGAACTACTTCTATCAGCTAAACGGTGAATACGCGACTGTCAGCACCCCGAGAGGAGGTTGGATCAAGCAATCCCGTTACATGAACGGGGATGAGGTTGGCGTCACTAGACCAGTGGGATATTACCCGTCCAGTCTCAGTAGACCCAGTGGGATCGGTCCCAGGCGGAACAGAAAGTGTCTGATCCTCAGCCAAACCATGATCATCGACATCGACCCTACCAAGGTACGCAAATCTGTGCTCTGTGAATTCCCTGAACCCACGTCATTTATACGCAGAGGAGTGACCAGGCTGAATCGGTAGTTCTCCACCACGATATCATTCAAAACCCTGGTACAGTCTTTCACTTCGAGCTGCAATGGATCGGATCCACTGCACGTTGCATTGAAGACTCGCTTCGGCAATGGAGCCGGGCGATCGAGAGGTATGGCCTCAAATTGGTCGAAGCCTACGTCACGGAAATTGGCGACATCCGAGAACGCAACGCGTTCCAGTCTTGTTGTCCTTTGCGCTTGGTAATACCACCACCCATCGTTCCAGGTCTCGAGAAACGGGTACCTGAAGGCACGCACACAACGCATTACTTCGAGTATGCAATTCTGAAACGCTTTGACTTTGTCCTCGATGTGGAAGCCACAAACCTATACCCGAAGGATGTAGACGTCTCCTACTCTTACCGCCGAGCACCATTCAAACATTCACAATTCGTGCATCGGTCTGGTGTTGCCTTCGTGCAGGTTGTAGGTGGTTCGCAGGGACTCCTGTTCCTGACCAACCGTTTGTTGGGTCCAGGTCGCATGGGGAGTGCGATGAAGAGTAAAGAGCAGAGACCTGAGGCTGCGGCGGAAGAGATTCGGGTAAAGCTGCAGGAGTTTTGCTCGGACGAAGCTGCATTGATAAAGTTTTATGATGAGGAGCTGGCTGCTCTTGGGCCGGATGACCCTCCACCACTTAGTATATGATATGTCATATTTTGGTGCATTGCAATGGAGGTAGTGGTTTGTGAACGAGAACCCGCGAAATATATTCTACCTGTTTACGCAACATCATGAGCACTGACTATCATATCTCGACCATTAGATCGTATAGATCGTTGCGACGCATCGCGTGACAAAGGTTTTCGCATATCTGTCAGATATCAGTATCATCCAAATCACCAGTGCACGCATACGCACCAAACGCGTCTTCCTCATCTCGTCCATCCTTCCCTAGTCCCAGATTGCCGTAGTACTCTCTGACTCGTCGGTATACGGTATACCCCATACCCTCGTACATTTTGATGGCCAGTGCATTGTTACAGCGAACATAGAGATCCACGAAGATCCCTTTGTATATCTCGTCTGAGACGATTTCGAGACGCTGGCACATGTTTCGCGCTAGAGAGAGACGACGGTACTCTGGAGCGACGGAGACGGCTGTTATGTGACCATGCCAATCTGCTTGTGCGCCTTCAGCCTTTCCAAGAACTTTTAAAACGTTCGGTTTGTATCATCTGTGGATGTGGATATAAGGGTGATTCACGTACTGTAGCCTTGCAATCGACCGCTTGGAGCTTCTTGAGTGAAACAGAGGTCTGACCAGCGGTGAAGGTAGGTTAGGTAGAAGGTGATGCCATACTGTTAGAAAAAATTGTGAGATGAAATGGTGGACGTTAGTAGCGAGGGATTCACAGTCTCCGTCCAGACGTCTAAGTTACTTGTGAAGTTCCTTCAGTACATGACGATAAGAAGTGTGACGGACTTACATGTTGTTGAATCTGAATAGATCGTTCGCTTTGAAGGGCCTGAGGACGCTCATCGTGATGAGTTTTATCTTGAGAAGAGACAAAGCCAGGCAAAAGGAATGTCGCTATGAAGTGTAGTAGTAGTAAGGAAACAAACTGCCTTCCGAGTCCTGAGCCTGAGAGACAGACAAGGAAGCGCTTAGCGGGTGATTGAAATTTGACATAGCCCTCAATTGACATACAGTAAAGCTACTACCACTACTGATTACTCCGAGGTCAAAAATCAACACGTACACTAAGTATTATCATAGTATACACTTAAGCGAGACTTCTAGTAGTGCACGGTCGCGTTCTTCCTGGTGTTCGACTTCTAGCAATTTGCAGCAGGTTCCGATTTGCTTGGACATCTAGCACTTTTATAACAACTTCTTAGAACCTCCAGCTTCTGCCGCGGGTTATACATTACGAATATATTACAACCACTAGTCAGATCTGCCAATCAATCTACCTCAACGAAGATGAAGTAAGTGTCCAAATTCGTTCCAACGGCCTTGGTTCCTAATAACGACAAACACCTACTAGCAGTGCACGGAGTCCTAGTAAATTTTGCACCCAAACCACTCACACACGCACCCAAGACCCCAGGGCCCTTCACTTCAGCTGGCTTGATTTCTGTCATTTGCAATGTATCAACAGTTCTCCGCTACATCATCCAACGATTATGGCCAAATGATAATGTCTGCGCCTGCTGCAGGCCCTAGCACTGTAGCACCACACGCAACTACTACTGCTCCCCAACCCCCACCGCAAAAGTCGCAGCCGCTTGTGGCGACCGGTAATTGGACGACTGAGCTCGTGCATCTTGCGAAGACAGCTGAACTCAAGTAAGTTTGTACGCGTCATCGAAATAGATCGTGCCCCCTATTTCCCTGCTACCGATACTGACTCAGCTGTGGACAGAAAACATTCCCTGACGCTGCAATTGCATACTGCTAATATAGTTGCCGCCCATAATACCCTGGAACAAAAAGACAAGGCAATTCAGGATATCAAAGAACAGAAAAATCGGTATGCATCGCTTTTCAATTGGCCAATCTATCATATCACTTTCTACAACCTATCATGACCGTGGTGTTTCGCTCATCTCTGGTTCTGTATATTACTGACTCAGTGATTGCTAATCGTCTTATGCAGATTGGATAGCGAACGTGCACGGTTACTTAATGCACTAGCAGAGGTATCCACTAAGAGACTTGTGTTCTATCATTAATCTAATCCAGTTTTCGCTTTGACAGATAAACGCAGACCGTGACAAGGTGCGATCCTTCGACGGTATTAAAGATGCCATTTTAGGATAGTACTCACATGTTATCTTTCACTTTACCCTAAAGGTGGATCTCCTCGAAGCGTCCATCACACGAGAGTACGTACTCCTTCCCACGTCTCTTATCCCCCCGCAGTTTGTCCTCATCGACTGGGGACATTACAGATGTGCGGATCTAAGGCAGCAAATCCAAACCCTCCAAGAAGGTGAATATGCTATCGCGAAAGCGGATGTTGATAGCTTGCGGGCCGAGCTTGGTCAGCCTCCGCTTCCCCCAATCCAATCCAAGCTCGATGAGAAGACGTCTCAGTAAGTTTATGTTCCACCCGGCCCATGAGTTTAGAGACATTTCTGCCTGTTACAATCGGTCCGGCGCGGATCGCCGCAAGTATGCTGCGGCTCATCGCACGCTCCGACAAAGGAGCGTGACGATCCTTATTCAGTCGCACGGCGGGATCAGGAGCTTTCTTTGCGCTCTGGGGCGCCGCATTGGACTATTTTGATCTGTGTCGGCGTGTGCTAACTACCCGGTATTTCTCTAACAGGTACCTACGCGATCGCCGGGTAAACGGCGAAAAACGCACTGCGAGCGACAGTCAACCCGATCACCAGCCTAGCACTACCAAACGCCCACGGGGTCGACCCAAAGGCAGCAAAAACCGTGGTGGCAAAGCAGGTGGCAACGCACCTAATGGAAGTGCGAGTGCTAGTGGAAGTGCCGTGACAGGGGGCGCAGCATGACCAATGACAGCTGACAATGGTCGCGATTTGGTATGTGATGGGCTTGGCGAGAGTGGATGAAGGCAGGGGCCTCGATCATATTTTTAAGTTGACTTTCGCTTGATTGTGGGCGGGCTTGGTGCGTCTTGATGTTGTGACTTGACGGGTCGATGCAGGGACGATCGCTGTGGAACCATATGTATTGCTGTGGAACTAGGCTGTACATCGTAAATGAATCTTTTGACCTCCGTGGTCTGGCCATGACTCATCAATGATCTGCCCCCCTGCAATGCTGTGTCGCGCGACCTTATTCAACGGCTATCTTGTGCCTTGACATGCCGCGTGAGCGCTGGTTCATTCGCCTAACGACCAAGCTAGGTAGTACAAGTTGTTGACTCCGCATTATAATCGGCCTGATAGACATGACTACGGCAAGAGATTGATAATTTTGTTTGAGATACCGAGAGAAGCGCGTGCAAATCGCACATGACATGATACATGATGAACGGAGCCCAGAAATCGCCGTACTTGATGGATGTTCCTTAGATTGTGACGGTAGCCCAAGTGTTCCTGTGAGTAGTACCCCTTGGTTTAGTATCGGACATCGCCACATCCATGACATGAGATCGTCGTACGCCCATCCTGTAGAAGGAATGTTTTAGATTTGCAAGGACAATCGATGTGTACATATGTATACATCCGATTCGGACGCTAGACCCTATGATCTCTTATCGGTAAGTGGAGACACGGTATTGAGTCATCTTCCCCGGAACAATCGCAGCTAAGGGTGCTTGGGCGCAAAAGATCGTCGATAGTTTCCCCTTGTACACGGATCCCGTGTCAGCATCTATCGCACCGGGCATCGACAGCACAGTACCCGACATGTCCAACCCAAACAAAATTACGCTCACATGAACGAATGTGGCGGGAACTTTGGACTTATTATAAGTACTTGGACAGAAGATTCCATATTCGCGTTATATGGTGCGAGGAAGGTGGATGGAAGCAGGGTATTAGGAGAGCCGCTGGCCGGTATACTTGAACTAGTTACTTGTAGAAAGGAACCGAAGCGAGACCTGTCAGCCAAGGTCGCTGTTCCGAGTAAGTGATTGGATAAGGTGACGGATTTAATGAATAATGTGATGATGAATGATTCGGAATGACCCGATGGAACGGGTTTGTGACTAGACGAGTTGGTAGACCAAGATGCGATTACATTGCGCAAGAGGCGGCTGAGAGCGGTGGTATCGGGTAATGACACTGCGGGCGTTACGGGTGCTGTGCCGCGGGCTGCCGAGCTCGCGATCTAATATTAAATCCTAATTTGGATGTATTTTTTGTAATAAAAGCCATTAGCGGCGGTGGCGATACGTCACGCTTCAGAGACCATGCCGAGTCACCACAGCTCAGACGATTATGCATACACCGGCCCTTCCTTTCTAATCTCACTTGTCCTTTTTCGTAAGTAACCGATCCGGCTCTCTTGCTGTTCCTCCCATCCGGTGTCCCTTTATATAACACACCCAATCCATCCAACATGTTACTCCAGAGCTGTCTCCGCCTCAGGCATCCTCTGTCACAATCTTCATCATACCCTTCAGACACTAGTCATGGTCCTCTCAACTTCTTCTCAAATACACAAGGCAAGCCTTGTAGATCCTGCTCTACATTCACCTGCTCTCTTGGAGCTCCTTGAAATCAAGCTTTCAAGACCTGTTATCGGTATGTTCTCTCTTCTTCCAACAACCCTTATCCATACTAACACACAACTTAGAATATGTCGTTGATTGTGTAGTAGACACCGTCGACTATGCTATGGGTCGTCCATCATCATCTCGTCGTGGTCGCAGCATGTCTCGCCGCTCAGAGCACACCAAATTCGCTACCTTTGTCTCGAATGTCCTTACTCGAGCAGAAGTCACCCTTCCCACCCTCCTCGTCTCCCTAGTTTACATCAATCGTGCTAAACCTCACCTCCAAATCGCCCTGGAGGAGTGGGCATGCGAGCGCGTCTTTCTCGGCGCCATAATGATTGCCAGCAAGGTACAGTACTTTACTTCCCATGCCACTAAACCCCTGACTGACTTCTCCGTGACAGTTTACAAATGATTCCACACTTAAAAATGTTCACTGGGCCCTTTGCACCGGTGTTTTCGGCAAACGCGACGTTGGAAGAATCGAGCGAGAATTTCTCGACGTTCTCGATTTTGATCTGTCCGTCACCGAAGATGATATCCTAAGCCACCACGATGGCTTGTCTTCAGTCGCTCTTCCTTCCCACGACTTTCGCAGACTCGCAGACTACACTCCATCACACACACACGCACACTCACAATACCAACGTTCACACCATACTCATTGCCCACATTTGGATCCATCTAGCCCCGAGTCTTCGTCTTCTGGGAGCTCGCCTCAGCCTCTCACTCCCGAGGCTCTGGCGAACTCTTCATTCAATCCCGTTCTCAAGTCACATCACGAGGGTATGGAACTCGTAGTTCCGCCCCCTCCACCCACGAAGAAGTCGCATTACCCTTCATCCACACTCGACTTGCTACGCGCATTCCCTCTTCCCATACCTCATTCGAATCCACGTTCTCAGCCTTCTGCTTCCCACAAGCCCCACAATCGTTATTCGCATTTCCCTTTCAAGAATCCAGTAACACAAGTTGCTGCATAATTATCTTTCTCCAACACATCGTCACATCCTGCGATGTTCGTTTCTCTTCTTAAACTTATTATGTGGTGTCGCAATATTTTTTTAGACTTATTCCACATCAGCCTCGTGCTCAAAAGCTTATCGTCGCATACTACTATCGTCAATACTATGATCATCATTGTTTATCTAACTCCAACCACATGTTTCATTGAATCTGACACGTCCACTCCACGCAACTCCAAGTCTGGTCGAGAATGTGCCACGTTGCAAATATGAAGTGCATGCAAATCATAACACCAAGACAGTTTTCGGGTCACTTCCACATGCATCACACAACAAGCGCCCGATACCCGGAGTCCGATGCTTCTCCACTTCATTTCTGCCCTCCCACTCGGTCGCGAACCTGGCAGGACCCGGGCGCGTATGAGGCGAGGACCGGCCATCACTCAAAAATTGCCTTGAGCCGTCGGATTCCAAACCAGTGGTGAATGAAACCATGAAACGCGGACGTCGTGCGAGAACAACTCGCCACCGACGAGTCCGACAACATTCAAGTCTCTTCAGTCAGCATACAACTTTCGCGCGCGCGCACCGGAAAGGCAATCATTAATAATCCTCCAGCCAATAGCCAAAACGCTCGAATTTCTTCTTCTTCTTCTTCGGTCACCCAAAGGGTTTCAATCATGTTATAGAATGAGCGTACATGTACTTGCCAAGTATACCACATAGATCTAGCCAAGGCATTCATTCTCACAAGAACCAAAGACACGATGCGAGTCAGCAAGTTACTCATACATGACGATCGGGGACACGCGCACGCCCAGAACTCGTAAATAACTTACTCATCGGCGGCATGTCAGGAACGCACAACCCTCAAACCAAACAACCGTGAATCCCGGAATCAAGTCTGGCCCGACGGAGTGACACACGCCACTTGGCTTTCTCTTGGGTGGGGCTGGGGGCGTGACCTAATGTCCCATTGGCAAGTGATTGGGTGTGAGTGGCTGACAGCTTGGGATTTTATGTCCCCAGCTGTGATGGGCGTCCATCAGTGGGAGAGTGTATCGCTTCTGGAGCTGGCTGCGTGATGCCGCAGTGCCGTGTACAGTTCACAAACTAGCGCTGCGGGAGCATATTGCTCGTGTTATGCGACGCAGCATTTTACTTTCTAGTGCACAGGTGCCCACGAATGCGCCCGGCTACTGAATACGCTCAGCGGCTGATTGGCCTTCAGATCCTGTACGTTCTGTACGGGGTGCCATGTGCTATTACGAGTGGTTGGCTGACAAGCGGTTCTAGTCGGCCAATAGATTATCTTAACTGAGGTTATGTGGCCTTTGCGTATTTTTGCCATTACAGTACTAACCACTCAATCCGTTTAAGGGATCATGCATGATGCATGATGGGCTTCGTAGCTATCTGTCTGGATCGCTGTGAACTGTTCCGCAGCACTAGTGTTGACCATGGTGATTGTGGACCTGCTTCACATTTGTAATTGTTAAAACGTTAACGGGTTAGTGGCGTATCAACGTTTGGAGTTCTGAACTGAGGTGAGATACGTTGTTTGGACACTTCTATCCCGTGCACTAGTTGAAGTCTAGTTCAGACACGTTCTTCCCTTGATACGTGCGACCTTGTAAGTAAGTGCATCCTTGTCAACGAGGCCGGCTCTTCTCCGTGTGCGTTAAACCAAAATTGCAAGAATAGAGAACTAATAGTTACAGTGCAAATAAATATTTACGATCCACTACAGGAATAACGAGCTGTTATAATGTTACATTGCTGAAATCCAAAAGCATGGAGTTTAAGGGATGTAGATCTTCGAATATCCATCCACACTTGAGGAGATGAAATGTCAGATGGAGTTTCTTGATAGCCCAGTAAAGATACTCACTTTCTTCGACAGCAGGGACACGTGTGTGTGGATGCAGAAGAACGAGATGCGAGATTTTCACGGCAGTCATCGCACAACGCGAGACATCTGCCAGACGAGTGTCAGGTCGGTTCCCAGGATGAATCACGCACTATCACCCACCGACATGGCCAACATATGATTTGCCGTGGTTCAACAGTACATATAACGCAATTTCTCCTCGCTTCGTTCTGCGAATCGTCATGCATTCCAGTCCCGCTGGAAGATGACCGTCGGGTTGCAGCAACGTCAGTCCAATCGCTGAGGAGGCTGTTGCTGCGTTGAGAAGGTGCCGACATAAGATGCTGGAATCGCTGTCTTGTCATTGGCGACGATGAGTTATCAGTCATGTGCGCCAACAAGACAGAGGCAGAAGTTACGGCCGAGGGAGCGGAAGAGAGGTCTGAAAACAAGCTGACAGTTTCGTTGGCGTCTTGCTGTGATTCTTCTTCGTTATCCTCGTCACCATGCTCAGACCTCGAGGAAGTAGGGGCTAGCAGAGGCCATTCTGCTCAGTCTCGGAGGGACGATATTCCAAATCTTCGTCATCTTCGTCCTCGTGCATGAGTTCTCCCCTCATGAATCTTTCGTATAATTCTTCCTCGTCATCTTCGGTATCTAAATCTTGATTCCGCTCATTCTTGGCGGTCTCACTCCTGACCGCTACACGTCGAGGAGGGAAGTTGGGTGGCCTTCGCGACCTCCGTCTGAGTACATTCCAAAACTTCATTATCAGCCCCCTGCCGCATCGCACCACACCCACTCCGAGCCTTGCAAGCTCTCTGCACCAAACCATATCTAACCAAATATCCCCTCCAGTCGATGTGACCCTGACAGTCTTGATTTCATTAGCAAAACCCTTCTTGAAACGACGGTATTTGATGGAGCCTTCGATGGCCGGAGAGAGCGAGGCCACCCCCAAGCGATTCAGTTCCACAGTCCCAAGTTCGTCCAAGGGAAGGGGGAGGACTGCAGCGACGCCCCCTACTTGGTTTCCGAGGCCCAATACACTCGACGCCTCGAAGCTTGCTGTACCCTAAACGTAACAGCGCGACCGAGAAGTCTTCATCCCACTTTGGGAGAAGAGCTGCTTGGTGGCCGAATAGGAAACGGGACACAGTACCCTCCGTGGCGATCTGAGTAAAGACATTGAGGAAAAGGGCTAGAAACACGACCGCTAGAAGGGTGGAGTCAAACAAGGAAGGCACATAGTTGAGTAGAGGATAAGATGAATCTGATAACCATAGGACTGAATGGAAATGGGCAAGTCCAAGGAACGACACAAATGCCGATGGAAACAGGCGATGTGATGACCAATCTTGCTTGATCCCGATCAAGTGGATGATTGCAAGCTAGAAAGGGTTGTTGGTCATCATACGGTGAGGCGAGGCAAGCGAGCGAACCTGAAGCAAAGGTAATATGATGGTAAATACTACGTGGTTGTCTGGTCGTGAAGTCGAGCCTTCGAGCTTTATCTCGTGTGTCACTGGGGAGGAGTAGGTATGCAAAAGAAATGCATAGCCGAGCTTTTCATCACGTAAGTGACCGAATGTTGTATATGGCGCTACCCACCAGATTAAAAGGTGAAGGGCGGTGCGCACCGCCTTCCAAACCATGTGTTAATCCTTCCATACATAAGACACCACAGACAGCGCAAAAGGTGGACCAGCAGAGATCCGCCGTTTCTCTTTGGGCGACATAAGTTCCCACCGACTGCAACCACGACGAGCTCCACATTGGAAACTTCTCTGCTGCTTGAGCGAGGACGATGACCCATATAAAGAGCATCTTGAAAACGAGATATAGCGAGGGCGATCGCAGCACAAGACGACACATCGAAGAAGACAAGTCCAAGGGGAAGACCGAAGGAATAGCCGAGTGCATGAACGCATTGCGCCCTGGGATGCGAGAAAGATGGTTGATGAATTGATGCCTAGGAGGGACTACGATGTTCCGTATGCGATGGAGGAGAACCGCCTGGTGCCACGTTAGTCGCAGAACACATTACTCGCGGCTAAGACATACCATTGTCATTAACCCAATAACATACCACGATGTCAGAAAACTCCATGGACCTGGTACAGGGGTGGATACGGGTGGGGGAGACTGTAGTAAGAATATTCCATTGGGATGCAGGTCAGGCCCTCTTGTGAAGGCGAAAGAATTATCCGAGCTTTGCACCCATCTGGTGTCTGTTAACCTTCGTATGCGACCAAGCAAACGAACTGGGGAGGTTAATAGTGTGAAGGATGCCTGGGCCATACTTGACTTTGCGATCCTGAATACTTCAGTAGCGTTCGCAAACATCACGTTCGGTGTACAAGAGAAGATGATAGTCGGAGCAGCCAGGAGTTCAGCCTCGTTGCTGGAATCGCACCATCCCGGGACTCCGCTGGAGTATGTAGTAAAGTACTGCGAATGGCAAGGTTTAGCCGCTTAGGGAGTAAATGATTCGCTTAGTCAACAGCACATCTCTACATCTTTTCAATCGATGTCTTTATAATTAAAAGAGGTGTAGTTCAAGCACGTTCAAGATACATGCTCGCAGCAGCATACAGAAACGTATGCAGGCACCCCAAGACTCAAAGGGCACTCCTGAAATGCTTCACGGTCTCAAAATGTGCGCGTAGCTTCTCTACAACGCGCAAATTTGATCCTACTATTCGTGAATTCGTGTCTCGTTTGGCTCAGAAACAACCGAGCTTCAAGGTAGCGTCGAAAGACGTGCATGTACTCTCACAACCTTCTGAATTTTACCAAAATCTACTCGTGAGTCCTCGTATCTTCTCTTCGTACGACTTTCCAACGATGCACACGATAGAACATCATCCGTCGTGCGCGGCGGCGGATTTTTCTGTCGTCATTATACATTGGTTCCTCGGAGACAGAACTAGTGAGCACATCATGCACTTTGTGGTTACGATTCTTTTCTTAACAGTCATCAGGTAAATGCTTTAGATGATGCACTTCGGAGAAATCCTGGTCTGCACCTCTACCTGAACTTGGACTACAACCGGTCAACTCGACCTGGACCGTCATCTCCCATTCTCTCCCTTCTTCCCCTCCTACGGAGCTATGAGCATAGAGTACATATATCCCTGTTTCGGAGTCCAAAACTCAGCGGGACGATGGCAAAGATAGTCCCCCCTCGCTTCAATGAAGGTTGGGGCACCTGGCATGCCAAAATTTACGGTTCTGATGACGATGTCATGATTAGCGGGTCAGTCATTTAGAAATTCCAAGCAAGCGGGTCTGATAAAACGACAGAGCGAACCTGAACAAGGCATACTTTTCGAACAGACAAGATCGCTATCTGCATTTTAGCGCACAACCTGCTCTCGCAGATTATTGTTTCTCGTTCTTGCGGACTGTGTCTGGTTTTTCGTATCGGGTGCTGGCAAATTCGGCTTCAGATGGACCAGTTCTTCATTGGGAAGACACGTCAGTTTTGCCGTGGCAAATTCAGTCCAAGGCAGAACGTGTATTGTCACAATTTCAAATGAAACATCTCCTTTCATCTATATCCTCTCCCGGCAATGAAGAGCAAGCGAATGCGTCGGACGTAGTCATCTTTCCTATTATCCAAGCAGGGCAATTTAATATCCGAGAGGAAGAGGATACCCTGTCAATGCTCTTTGATCACTTGGCATCTCGCGAGCACTGCATTGACCAACAACCTGTCATGAATTTGACAAGCGGCTACTTTGGACTATCCGGGGAGTACCAGGATCTGATGTTGAAATCTAACATTGGATGTAGTATTATAGCAGCTAGTCCGAAGGTAAATTTATCCCAAGATGCTTCTGATCACGATTTAATCTGCGCTCTCCCAGGCGAATGGCTTCTACGGTTCCCGTGGATTGTCTGGGCTCATCCCTGAAGGATATACTTTATTGGAACAGCGTTTCATGACGGCGGTAAGAGCCGCGAGCCGATCTTCTCCTTCCAACGTTCTAGACGGTCATAATATCAGCCTTAGAGAGTGGGAGAGGGATGGTTGGACATATCACGCGAAAGGTCAGTACTGTATATTGGAGCGTAATTGGGCCTGACATCACCCCTCTAGGAATTTGGCTTTCTCCTTCGGTAGATACACCGCCAGTCCTCACACTCTTTGGATCGACCAACTTGAACTCACGATCAGCAAACCTTGACACAGAGTTGTCGTTCGTGATGGCGACCTCGTCAGATGATCTATGTCAGAAATTACAGGAGGAAATTCAAGGATTGCATCGTTGGGCGGTACCTTGGAGGGGTGGAGAAAGAAAGATCAGATGGCGCACGAAAGCCATCGTGGGTCTCGTAGGTGGAATGTTGTAGGCGGGTTACAGCCATCACTATCATTTCATGTCCTTCCTGCTTTCGCACCTCAATGCCACACAACCCATCTCACTGTCATTGGTTCTTCAGTGTCCAAACTTGCGATTCCCGCAGTCTAATGTGCCTTGTCACAAACAGTAGCAGATGAGGAAATGCAACAGTTCACCGACACGAACACTACGCAATGTCTAATTCACTCGGGCCTGGATGGACACTGGCGGCAGATCTCGAGGCAGCGACATCAGTCGTTTGGTTATTGGCCTCTTTGTTGCCGTTCCCGCTCGATTTCTTGCTGCTCGTACCTCCTGAAACCGAAACATACTCGAACTTCCGAGTGTCCAGCGTCAGAGTAACAGGTCCCTATGCAGATGCCATGTATCACCGCATAAAAAAGTCTGAGGAGCAATACCCCATACCTCGTTTGTCAACGAGACATTCATCATAGCACCGAATTGCCCGTCTAGAAAAGCACGTTAACCACGTCAACATCCATTCAACTAGAACGAAGCTGACCTTGTATTCGACCTGGCACATACAGCTGCCGCATCTTCTCGAGGAACGTTGCATACAGTTCTCTGGAGGCATTCGTGGACTGCAGAGAACAAATGTGATAAATTATCAAGGGAGTATAGAAGAAGATTTGGCCCACCATCGCGCGATGAAAGTCTGGTTGGTTGCCCTTGGTGGTATTCGCCATCAGCGTGAACTGGGAGACGCAGAGAACCTCGCCAGCGATATCCTTGACGCTTGACTTCCACATCGTATCATTTGCATCGAAGACACGGATGTTGAGTCTGTTTGGGAGTAGTACAACTAGTCAGCGCAGAGGAGATGAGGATGGGATCATCCTTGCATTTTGTTCGTCAAGGTTTCGACGTCCGCAAGCGTGTCATCTATCCTGCGCGAGTACTATCGAGCTGTCTGCACAGAATGAGCGAGATGCATATCCCTACCATTACCGATTCCAACTAGGACCATCAATCCTTGGGATATGCTCGAAATTACCTTTCCATCCACTGTCATGCGATGAGCCGACAACAGGTTAGGTACAAACTAAAGCCGACTTTGCTAATATTTTTACCTGATACCGATGCCGATGCAACGCGTTGGACAACAGCTCTCATCTTGCACTACGAGTCACGGGCCACTGCGTCGACGAAGCTTATGATAGTGCGATACTAGCAATAAGCAAAATTACGTTGCATTCAAGTTATCACGTACTCCGCGTGACTCATCATGCAATAGCCAAATCATGATTATCAGCACAAACTGTAGTACGCGTATACCGCGTACCTTGGCTAATATCGGTTAGTCCTGAATATTGAATGTTGAATCCTGATGCTAATACTCAAGTCAGGAATTGGTTTGGCGACTCTATTAGCCCCCCACAATATGGCACCCTTCATTTTTAAAATTTACTCACAAGAAGGACGCGACACTGGTTACATCTATCGCCAGTAGTCATTCATCAACAGTCCACTTATGACCAGTCTCCCCTAGGCAGACCCAGTAGAAGTATTCCTTCTGTATTAGGACCCATGACTATCCGCAGTAACAACACTGTGCACGAGTACTGCCAGCCATGGCCCACATGATCGGGGAAGTGAGTCTGACACTCATATTTATTCAAATTCGAAGTCTCATGTACATGATCATATTACTGTCTAATGACCCTTCCCTCACCGCAGACATTTCACCGACTTGGCCATGATGACAATTTGTCCACTTGAATGTGACCTGACATAGTATGTAAGTTTGTTACGTCGGTCGATTTTCACGAACAGGTGAGCCACATACGACGAAGCTTGGGGGTGAAGCGAAAGTCAGAGTCATCACAGTCGGTCTAGATCCAAATATCTGTGTCTGCATCTATGAACAGGTGTTATGGGTGCGCTTCAGCATGGGAGGCAATACCGCGGACTTCCTCGTCACTTTGCATCTCCTCCTTGGTGCTCGCCCGCCACCCGACATCTCCTATGGAATGTTGGCTTCAGGCTCCGCTCAAACCATCCTCTACTGTTCGATAATCATGTCACATCACACTCAAATTTCTTTCTGTGCGCGCATGCTGACGGTGAAAGTTCGTGAACTTTCTTTTTCCTTGTTGTTCGAGCGACGCTGTGATTTCTTTTGTTGAGATTAATCTTGCGCACTCTCATCGTAGTCTCCCGTAGGCAGACCAAATAAAAGGGGGATGGTTGTTCTTTCTCTGGATCTGTTATGCTCTCATCATTGCAGGTTGGTCTGTGTGGCTTGTCGTTTCCGTTGCGACACTCGTCACCAATCACAATCGTGCTCTAGTTGCTGCCTCAACAGCGATTGATTCGCAGAAATTCCAGGACGTTCCCTCCTAATTTAGGTTCAAAAACTCAAAATACATCGTTCCCATCAACAAGATAAGCTGACGTGCAGCTTGAAGCACTCAATGTAAATATTTTCCTGCTGCATTTTTATGGAGAACGGGGTTCTGGATTTTCTGGATCACGGAAGATCTGCGCCTAGACTATGGGGACTGGTATTTCATTGGTGCCGCTTCGGAACATCTAACCACAGATCTCTGGTTCGCGTGCAAAAGAAATCATTACATTTGCCTCGTGTCTCGGAAGGACTGCGCACATAATCGCAGATCATGGTCACGGTACCGAAGACTCCGTGCCCATCAGCGGTCCCGGACTTTCTGGATCACCGTAGATCTGCGCCCAAATACCCCTGGAACGGGGACTCACTTTCGAAACCCGACGTCCGTGTTCGACAATCGTACCTTCAATACACGTCTGCCCTTGTTCGATGACAGAACGTTGTGCCCTACCAACAATGTCCTAATAGTTATTGACTGCTGGTGTGCCTAGCCACGGTCAGTTCGATCATGTTTGGTGATGCGCCTTTCATCGCTCATTCGGAGATTTTCAAGGTTTGGAAACATTTCACTAGGGTGCAAACGTCAAGATGAATGTATCCTAGAAGCTCGCGCGATGTCGTAACATTGCGGCCTTCCTCCATGACATCCTTCCTCGGCGACCCCCCTCTGCAAAGCATATAAAGGTCGTCTTATTTGGCGATCGTGATCGCCAAAACCAACCGTCAATCTCATTTACTTCGAGTCGCAGCTCTTATTGTGTTAGAAGGACCGAGTCTGATTATGAGCCTGTGTATCGTGAGAAAGGCTTGGATGTGGTGAGGAGCTGTTATATGCCCGAAAACTATTATCAATTGCTGATCCGATTGCTACTCTGCACCTCGCCTACTAGGGTATTCCGTACTCCAATGTCTATCCCGCCCCCCGGTACCTACAAGATTAGAAACATCCAGCATCCCACTCAATTGTTTAACTTACATGACGGGAAGTCTGACGAAGGCACTCCTATCATCGGGTTTTCCAACAAGGACTTCATAAGCGGTAGCAAGAGCATGCTTGTTAGTGTCGATTCCTTGACTCAAAGGGCGCAGACTCACGATAAACGTAGTGGACGTTGCAAGTGATCCCGGACGACGGTACATCCGGATTGAACACAATCAGATTGATCAACGTTGAAGCCGGTACATATGCCCAACCCCTGGGGGAAGATGCTGTAAGTAATGCAGATTACTGCCGGAATACCGTATTGACTCGGCGCATCTTCAAACATTCCAGGGCGGAAGTGTCGTGGGGAGCCGCACCGCCGCGCAGTGGACGCTTGTTCCGACCGAATTCCTCGGAGAATACGCGTGAGTAGTTGGACTAAACGCTGTGTCCCGTTGTTATACAAGTCACAGGATTAAAACTACTAATGGGGAGTTAGCCTGTGCACTTGGCGACAAGAAAAATCTCACTCCGGTATGTGCTCATCATACACTGGAGAAACTCATGTGTCACATTTTGCAGGTGACACTCCAGGCCTCTGATCCCAGTGACAATAGCCAGGCCTGGATGTTCTGCCCTACATCAGACAACCAATGGGTTCCTTTTTGGTCCTTATTTCACTTAAACAAGTCATCGATGTGGTCAAGGAGGGTCAAGGACAATAAGTAACTATTTTCGTAATTGTAAGCTGGGCGCGTCGTACCTATCTTCCAGAGGTACTAATGGACGCAGCGGTGAGTCAAGTGTTGACACAAGTCGCTTTTCGTAGACTGACAGGTGATTTTTGGGCATAGATGAACTTTTACTCGACTGCAATTCTTCGGCAACAGAAGGTGACCCCATCGCACCTGTTGTTCCCAATCCGCACCCATGTATCCGTACGCATCTCACCAATATACCCCTCCTGCTAGATAGTGCTAGATCCCGTAAATATGCACTATATGATACTAGTCACTTTGCTCTTTAAGTCTTGACTGTCCTAATCTGTCTTCTTCTGTTTTGTAGTCTGCTGTCCATTGCTCCTCGATATTATATTTGTGGTGCCTTCCCACCTGCTTCATGATATCGCCTCATTCTGCTCATGAAATTATCTAGACCTCCCTAAAGAAGTAGAACTTTTAATTTGCTTATCCTGGAACCCGGTAATATGTTGACTGACATGGCTGTGGCCAAATCGAACATAAGGCCTCAAGACAGTTGCACACGCTTATTCACTGCACCGATGCCGGCGGAGGTGCACAATAATTAGGTCAGTGACTCAAGCTGACCTCATAGGTATTACATGACTGCAATAACGTTAAAAAATAGTGGTCTGATACGCCGATTTTAAGTTGGACGATGCCGGGGGAAGTTGCGTTGAATATACGGTAGAGTATTAGCCATCGGTGCCGGCCCGGGTACAATTTTCGCAGACAGGCCGACCTTGGATGCCAGGAGAAAAACGTTAAAGTGGCAGCCGAGAAGCCTCATCTGAGCTAGATCAAACGTAAATATGTTGCCCAAAAAGCCAGGTACGGACTTTGAGCTGTATGCAAACTCGTCATCTCATGACATGTCGGAAGTGGTGTGTGGCACCTAAGCTACATCGACGATTGTACCGCATCCTAAACACCAATCGTCAATGTAAACCGTTGCAACTTGCCCTGGTGCAACGGCTTTCTGCGGTTCATTGAAATCGATGCGAATGTGACCGTTGTCACTGAGATAATTAGCTGCTTTTGTACGATAAGAATAACAGTTGGACTCACGAGTGCACAGTACAGCCTATGTCAGACATCACATGCCGGAATTTCACGCGCGCTTTCAAACCGCCAGGCTGCATTATATCTATTGGCGGGCTGTCAGCCCATATCCACGTCCAATCACGAATGACCAAAGATCGGGCGTATAATGCCGGATGATCCCTAGAAGTCGTTAATCATAAGAAATTCAAAGGAGGAATATAACGGTAACTGACGTTCCAGGAACGACGTATATTATGTTCTTTGGGATATCTTTCTTCACAACAAAGGTCTTTTCTTTGAGACCCTTCACTTTAGCACCCTGGCCGATAGTGAAATTCCATGGCCCTGTATGTTCGCCTATTTGAAGTCCTGTTTCCTGGTTGATGATCGGACCAGGTCTAGGTGATATGTATTGGGCTGAGTTAGACGGCTCAGCGGATGATATCAGACACAAAATCCCGAGGGAGCCCACATATGAAGTCATGGAATTTGCGCTTCTCCCCAACAAAACATATGCCCATGCTTTCTTCTCTGGCTGCCGTTGGTAAGTTCCACTTCACGGCGAGCTCTCTGACTTCTGTCTTTTTTAGGGTTCCTAGAGGGAAAAGAGCACGACAAAGGCTACGTTCAGGGATAGAAGATAAATAGTATGTTTGATCCTTTGTGACGTCGCAAGGACGAAGAAGCCTTGGTCGTGAGATGCCGTTATGGTCTTTCCAATCTTTACTTGCGTAGTGACCTGCAAGCATACCAGAGGACTGAGTTAAACTAAGTCTAAAGGAAAATGGACCAGGTACCAGTTGCAAGCCATGGAGTGTTTGAAAACCCATGATCCTGAGTGAGGCGGTCAAGCAATGCGCCGAATTTCACTTCTCTGACTTAACATCAAGAATCAATTTCTTAGCCCTCGAACAAACCAACTCACTTATTACACCAAACGTCAGGATTGGGCGTGATACCACTCTCCCAGAGCTTCAAAGAGGGCTCGAATACGCGAGTCCAGTATTCGCGGGAGAGATCCACCTGTAAGCTGACTTGGAGGCTTTCAAAGCTGAAATATTGAATGCGGGACATACCATTCTACAAGGTATATCGAGCACCCCGCACACGCGTCTGACGTCCTCCCAGTCTTTCTCCCACTCGCACCCATGATCTGAACCAGACTCGTCCCGGGTGTCCCAGTTGCGCATGAACACTGCCGATAGGTCGTAATCCTGTGGGTAGAAAAATATATGTCGGCTTTTTCAGAAGGATATGTTCTGCTTACTTTGTCTGCTAATAATTTTGCGGTGACAGAAGAATCCACTCCTCCGGACATTGCAACGACGACTGGGTGCGACTCAATGAGGGATTTATTATTGCGAACGCAGGAGTCCTCGACTTACCTTTGTCGCCTTTTCTTGGGATGTGTGTCCTGGAGTCATAATAGGACCGGAGTTGTAACTTTTTCAGTCGCAAGAAGCGACATCGTCGAAACATATATGACCTAGGTTGCAGACCCGGTCTGTTTCTCGAAAGCGTGACGACGGAACTGTGCGTGACATATGCGTGACCCGAGGCAATTCTACTAGTCATTGGCTACATTCACCAGCTTTTCTTCGAGATCGGATTGCAGGACGAGCAAGAAACTTCAAAGTAAAGAACAGAACGCGCATCAGTTTTGAACGACGAACGAATCGCCTCCAAATGGTCCAAGGATCAAAAACCGAAGGTAAATCCATCACACAATCTCCTTCATCCCTCAACTCACAATCTCAGTAAGGCCCCTCCCAGGCCGAGATCCTCCTTCGTGTAACCTCTGGGATCGCCGCAGAACTAATCAAAGCCCACGATTCCAACCAAACCGTCTCTCTGAACGAACTCCGCGCAAAGATCTCTAAGAAATATGGCTTTGGGGGCGTGCCGAGGCTCGTGGATATCATCAGCGCCATACCGGATGAATATAAAAAGGCCCTTTTGCCTAAACTTCGTGCAAGGCCTATAAGAACAGCCAGCGGTGTATGTGGTTCGCCTTTACCTAAGACCAGCTGTATCTGACATTTCCTGATAGATCGCTGTGGTAGCAGTAATGTGCAAGCCGCATCGATGTCCTCACATCGCAATGACAGGGAACATTTGTGTGTACGTTCCAATTTGCTATGTCTCTAGATGCATTCCTCATTCTTAGGACAGATACTGCCCAGGCGGGCCAGATTCTGATTTCGACTATAGCACGCAAAGTTACACTGGGTATGAACCGACGAGCATGCGTGCTATCCGTGCGCGTTACGATCCGTATGAGCAGACACGAGGTCGTGTCGAACAGCTAAAAGCCCTTGGTCATAGTGTTGACAAGGTCGAGTTCATTATCATGGGCGGTACTTTCATGAGCATGCCAGAGGACTACCGCGCAAAATTCATAGCACAGCTACATAACGCTCTATCAGGCTTCACAGGCACCGATGTTGATGAAGCGGTACGGTAAATATCACCCTATTTTGACTTCAAACAGTAGGATATTTATGGGTCGTACAGATATTCGGAACAGAGCAAGTCGAAGGCGATTCGGGATAACCATAGAGACGCGACCAGACTATTGCTTGAGGCCCCATCTATCCCAGATGCTCCGCTACGGTTGCACGCGCCTCGAAATCGGCGTCCAATCGGTATACGAGGACGTTGCCCGAGATACAAATCGCGGACACACTGTGCGTGCCGTCTCGGAGTCCTTCCATATGGCCAAAGACGCAGGCTTCAAAGTCGTTGCTCACATGATGCCTGATCTCCCGAATGTGGGGCTGGAGCGCGATCTTGAGCAGTTCAAGGAATATTTTGAGAATCCGGCGTTTAGGAGCGATGGATTGAAGATATATCCTACGTTGGTCATTCGAGGGACGGGCTTGTATGAGCTTTGGCGGACAGGCAAGTACAAGAATTACACGCCTAATGTCCTGGTGGATGTTGTCGCTCGGATATTGGCGCTCGTACCTCCGTGGACACGAGTATATCGCGTGCAAAGGTTGGTCTCATGAAGTCAACATGAAATAGTGAAATTCTAACATAGCTGCTCATCATAGAGATATACCGTTACCGCTGGTCACGAAGCGGCTGTGAAAATTCAGGGAATCTACGAGAGTTGGCCCTCAACCGCATGAAAGATTTCGGTGCAGAATGCAGGGATGTACGATACCGCGAAGTTGGCGTGCGTCTGGTATCCTGATAAATGTGGCCAAGGTACTGACAGTCGCACAGATACACGAGATACATCACAAAGTACGACCGGAGTCTGTCGAGCTCCTCAGACGAGATTACGCGGCCAACGGAGGGTGGGAGACTTTCCTTTCGTATGAAGACCCAGAGCAAGACATCCTGATTGGGCTGCTTCGCCTACGGAAGTGTTCCGAGGATGGCACTTTCAGGCCTGAGCTTGTGCGCAAAGAAGGCGCAGAGGGAGGGTCGAGTATTGTCCGTGAGCTCCATGTGTATGGTACTGCGGTTCCCGTACACGGACGCGACCCGACAAAGTTCCAACATCAGGGGTTTGGAACGCTTCTCATGGAAGAGGCAGAACGAATAGCGCGGGAGGAACATGGGAGCGTGAAGCTCGCCGTCATATCAGGTACGACTTCTCACTTGTAAGGGGAAAAGCTTCACTCAAACCTCTTTTACAGGTGTTGGTACTCGAGATTATTACCGCAAGCTTGGATACGAGCTCGATGGTCCCTACATGAGCAAATCACTACTATAGCATGTACAGTTACACTATTGTTGTACATTATATTACTGTTTTCACGAGTGTCCTTGGTCGCCGATGATCAATGTATGAAAATTCGGAAAAACAAGTTCCTCTTCCACCGTGTTCCGTATGACATCCTGAATGAACCTCTCGACCCGCGTCACGTTCTTAAGAACATGTTTGTCCGCCTGGCCGATCTCGCTCTCGATCAATATGGACGGGAGGAGGCGCTGACCGACTGGCAAAGGTTTCCCATCACGCTTTCCGCTGTCCTCATCCACATCAGGAGGGGTGCTAGACTGACTTCGCGGGCGTTTGCACGCGGGCCCGTAGGGATCCAGTTCATCGAGTACGCATAAGTGCACTCGGCCACGCGAACCTTCGTACGCGACGGCTACCTCTCCCGTAAACACCAGCCCTGTCACTGAAAGCTTGATTGGGAGCGACATGAACGATGGGGAGGGGTAGTTGATCAATAAAGATGTCGTGAGCGTGAGTCGGAGATTAGAGTGCCAGTTGAGGTAGAGATGGAGCTGTAGATCTGGACTATTGGGCGAGGGGTTCGCAGCTGGCTCTGACTCTGGCTCCGGGCGTGAAGACGGGGGATTTGGAGGGGAGGGAGACAACTGGTCTGGCGTCATAGACGCACGCGGCATCGAATCATACACCGAGCCTGACTCAGGCGATGTCATGGACATGCTGCCCGTCGTCCGTCTGAAGTCACCCAAGCTAGGCATGCTCGCATGTATAGCGCCTCCGCCCCACACATCTCTCGACGAGCCGGTATGTAACGCCGGCGTGGACGCAAACAAATCCACGGATGGACTACGACCGTAGCGTATATGCGGTGGTAGATGATGATACGCCAGCCCCTCGTCCGCGATTCCCCGACGCGCCCCCTTCCTCGATACCCACTCAAACCCGTCCTCATCGTCCCCTGCACCTTCCGTCACTTTCACATTCTCATCTGGCTCTGAGTTTGAGTCAGAATCAGAGTCTTCAAGGAAGTCGCGATATATATCACGAAGGTCAACGAGCTCGACCTCTGGAGGGACAGTGCCAAAGTCAAGCGAGGAAATTTCGACAGGACCGATGAAGGAAGGTCTTTGGGTTGTCGTGAGTTGGCGGTTGAGGATGTCGACGAGGGTGGTCGCTAGTGATGAGTTTAGCTTTTGCCATTCCAGTTCGATAGACATGAGTAACAGGTATCGGCATACTCCGATAGTCTGCAATTATAGAAGCAACGACTGTCTTCCTTCTACCTAGGGGAGACTATACACATGAACAACGGACGAGGAGAGGCAGAAGTCATCGCGACTGTCAGTGACTCCCTCACTCTCCTCACGAGCACGCTCACCCCAACCCTAGTTCAATGACGGTTACCAATACTCCAAAACCAAGCTCGAAGACAGCTTGCGTCAAATCATGGCGCTCAAACCCGCCAAGTCCTCCAAGGACACTGCTATCCTGAAGCGAGAGGACGTCGATCTCATCGTGCGTGTCGTGATCTCTATCTGAGGCATTAACTCATTCACTGACTTTTTGCAGGTTAATGAATTGGGCATTCCTAGATCGCATGCTGAGAAGGCGCTGTTGGAAAGCGGGGGCGAGCTCGAAAATGCGCTCCGTGCGCTCGTCATGAGCTGATGGCTCGCGACTGCTGCTTCTTTTCGTTCAATATCACAGCGTTTCTTGTCTATGCAATCAGCAACTCAGCGAGGAACAGCAGATAGAAAGGCGTAAATTCAGTCCCAATTACAGCTAACAGAACATGTCAGCAAAAGTCGATATTCTACGGGGGAAAGGTTCAAAGTTCGTCATCAGCCAACCGCTAGTCCTCGTGCGTAACGGTATGTAACAAAGAAAGCAAAACTAAGCAAAAGGTAGAAATGCAATCTGAAGTAAACATCAGAACGGCCAAAACGCACGAGCACTCTGAGGCGGTGCGACCAGAAAAGACTAGGGGAGAGTAAGCGAGAGACTAATCGTAGCGTGACTTGGCCGTGAACAAGATATGATAACCATGAAATAGATTCAGATTCGCCTGTCTGTGAGATCGTGGTGCAATGGCGCGATGCAATATCTGTAGGAAGAAGGTTTGTTTGTGATCTAGGAAAACGGGTATATTCAGAAAAAAATCATCGTAAAACGTCGTATAATAGTAGAAAGTTCTGATTTGTTCTTCTTTTTATGTCCTAGTATGCTGATCACAGCCGTTCTTCGGGCCTCGGTGTGGGCGTACGTGACGGAAAGGGAGAGCCGTATGGTGCGTTGAGGTATCGCGAGGTGGATTCCGTCTCAGAGAAGTAGTCGCTCTCGACCGTACTCGAGGGCTTTTCTGCAAGGCCAAGAGCACTGGCGATAGCTCGGGGGCTTCCAAATGGCGAAGACCTCTTCTGTAATGGGAACTGGCCGATGATGGGATCATCAGGGCCAAGAGGGGCGTCTGAAAATGGCTTTGAACTGCCGCCGCCGATGGAGGACGGTATCTTCAACTCATGCGACGCAGGTTGGTTGTACATTGCAGTCGCTGCGAGCACCGTGGAAGCTCCGATGATGAAGGGGGGCGTAATGTGGAAGTCGAAGAGCACGACGGAGGCAAGGAAGGAGAGAATGATAGATAGTGATGTCGCAAACCCCTTCAAGATATTGTCCGAGTACTTGATCACGACAGCGGTCACCAAACCACCAAAGACTTGTGTCGCCACCGTGGCCCATGCCCATCCACCAAAGTTTCGGAAGAGGAAACTAAGGAAACTCATGGAAGGCGGTTGCGTAGGGCCATAGAGGATGGGGAGGAAGGCAGGAAGGAGGGAGAAGAGCGAGAGTTGGACATTGCGCACCCACAGGTCTGCCTTTGAGTTCTTGAGCACCATCTCAAAGTAGACACCTGCGAGACCAGATGTAAAGCAGGCAGCGGTGACCGCACCGAAGCCTTTCAGCGGGCTCATAATATGGATGTGCAGGGGTGCTGCGTCATGCGCACTCCCCACGCGAATCTCCCGCATCCCACTATTTGACGCAGTCGTCTGCACCTGGACGATACCAACGCCAATCGCCAAGAAAAACAATGACAACCATTTCGTCGAGGTGAGCGTCTTCCGGAGGAGGATGACTGAGAACGCAGCGGTAGTTAGGATCTTCATCTGATATGCCACCTGGAAGGACGCCACGGGAAGATTACCGATAGCAACGAACTGCAACGAGTTCTGCACGACGTAGAGGATAGCCGGTATGGACAGCTTCCAACAATCAGGGCTGAAAATCTCACTGCATACTCGGCGGAAGGGCGCAGACCATGGGAAGAACAATTGCACGATGTCGCTGAATGATTTCCGAGATGACCAGTGAGATTCTCCTACGTCCTGTGTTCTCCATAGCGCAATAACGAACGATATCGACCCTTTTAGGATTTCGCCTAGTAATACTGCGGCTGCAGGTGAATAGGACAAATGGGCAGGCGTCGATACGCGAGAGTAGTGCATTACGATGGACAAGGTCGCATTTTGAACAGCGAGCGTGATGAGCCTGAACATGGGAAAGTCAGTCATCTGCAGACGAACGCTTGATTGAACTTACGAGACGTATTTCAGAGGCATACCGCAGATGGTCGGTTCTCTTGAAGCTGTTTCTGGTAGGATTGCATTCAGATGCTGGTTTAGAAGTAACCCCGAAGATTTGGGTGAGAGGCCATTGAGTCCTGAGGGAGGAAGCAGTGGGGCTAAGCGTGGGCTGGGAGTTGTCATGCCGAATAAGTTTGAAGATGAAGGGACGGAGCGGACGGACGGGTATGCACGATGGTACATCTCATGTGAAGATGAAGGCACTGCGGACGAATTTTAGTAAATAATCAAAGGGCGCTACGGATGACTGCACTGACTACTCGTGCGTGTTCCGTTTTTTCAACGAATGCGATTGGCTGGCTAGACGGTTTAATGTAAGAAGTTCGGATATCGTTCAGGGTGCTCCCTCCAACGTGTAATTCGGTGGATACTAGCAAGAAATAAAGATAAAAAGCTGTAGCGTGTTGTCGTGAAAGAGATGAGAACGGATTGCAAGCGTAAATTGTCCAGGAAAAGCACCTTGTCTGATTCGTCCGTAACCGCACAAGTCTGTGACCACCGAATTAGAATCAAGTCGCCAAGAAAGCAACAGCGCAGTCGTCAATCAAAGTTGGTGATCTTAAGTGTTGCAGTGTAGGAGAAAGAGGACGATGGAAGGCGTACAACACAAAAAAGGTGTCTCGACGAAAATCACAACATCGCCAACCTCGGCTAGAAGGTCTCATCAACTTCGGTTGATTATGTTAACTCCTCCATTTGTTCCTATGTAGCAAAGTTTGACATCATAAATTTACAAGGTGGAGCAGGAGTATACAACTACGAAACAGACGCTCAAGCGTGGCTAAGTAGTCTAAAATCATCCATCCAAGATCAGTAGGCAACGTGTCAAGCTTCGCTTGTATATCAAATCTGTGAAACCATCATCAGTCCATGATCACAGCTCGAAATTTCGCAAGATGGACACCAGATGCAATGCCTCAGCCTCGCCTTTATATCTCCATCCACACCGCATCTGTCTGCATGGCTCTTTAAAAACCACATCAGACACCCTCGCACATCAAGGGACCCATTCGAGCGGGATGTGTGTTTTTACCAGGATGATCTTCTTCGGCATCCATCGGTGCCCATCACAGCTCAAGAGATAAAAATATGTACGACTTACAATATAATTGCACAGCATCCATCTACAATAATAACATTAGTACGAACTGTAGGCATCTCCAGGTGATCCTGCCTCCTCATCCCTCGACCAGTGGGAGGAACATTCAGCAAAGATTGTTTTTGAGACAACAGGTCAATCCTCGACGTTTGTCTGGACTATCCATCCTTGAAAGTTGCGTGAAGCAGAGGATAAACAGTAATTTGGACGTCGTGGTTTTAGTTGAGAAAAGGTTGGTAGACGACCAAAGTTTTGACTAACTCGGCGAATGCCGAGCGGACGTACAAAGCCCAATTTGGTAAGTATTCGGACGCTGTAGAAAATTGGACTGTCCATTGAACTCGACTGACGAGTAGCACGGCCTACGAATGGCTTTCGCTGCGCAAGCCACCAAATCTCCTTTCGCCACGCTTCTCAAACGATCCAAATTCTCCTCCTTCGACCCCCGCATCGCCCAAGTCTACACCACACACGGTGGTGACGCTCACCGCGGCAACTGGGGCTTCAAACGTCCGCTCCCAATACGCAGACGTGGCGCCTATATAACCCTAAAGGCTGTCGACACCCTTGAACAGCAGACAGAATGGAACTCTGCTGAGCCTCAGGCAATGTGGATGAAAAACTGGGATGAGCTGCAGCTTAACCCCGCGCCCGAAGAATCCGTTGGTGCCGTCACGTCGGTCCCCGCGCGAGGGGACTGCTGATATGGTAGACTCGGAATACGTCCCAGAGCGGACAGACCCAATAAGCTGGCGTCCTTCTGCTATCCCCAATATCCATGCCATGTCCAACTCAGAATTCAAGCAGTACGTTGCGCATATCCGTCGCAAACGCAGGGGTTTCTTGTCATACCAAGAGAAGAAGATGGAGTCGGACATGTCCAAGGAATCGTCTAAAGAGAAAAAGGCTCTTCCCAGAAAACTTCCCGTCGAACTAAGCCTTGAAGACTTCGCTATGTGGGAGTCACAAAAGCTACGAGAGGATCGTCGGTCACGTTCACTCGAAAGCGTGCCGCACCGCTCTGCCGGTCCTTCACTATCCCCCATTTCACAGCACTTCAAACGTATCTCTCTACCAAGGAACACAAAGGACGACTGGTAGAAGAGGTGAAGGGCGACAGAGGAAAGCCGCTATATTACGTGGCATCTTATGCTGGTATGGGCACCGTTGTGCATCAGAAGAACAAGGGAGTGGGTCCCGTGATGTCATGGGGTGACGTGAGCAAAACGGGAGCGATGAAGTTCAGACCAGAGTCGGCATCGTTGGAGAGGGCGCCAGAGGTGGTGTACAAGAGGCAGGGGTTGAAAGCGGCGAAGATCTCGATGCAGGCATTCGCAAGCGACGCGCAGAGTCACTCACAGAGCAACACCCACAGGCCCGGCTCATTGAAGTACATCACGGCTGAACCTTTGAAGCCTTTCTCCAATTACAACGCCGCACACCCTAAGCGCTCGGCGAGGTTCAATGATATCGTGCAGAAGTCGACACAACCACGCCCTCCTACTCAGTCTACACTGGACTTTTTGCGGGGGATTGTTGGTGGGGATGGAAAAGGAGGGGAGGAGAAGTCATAGTGACTTTTAGTATACACACCCGATATCGGCGTCAAATTGACTTTGTTGCTCACTTGACACGATTTGTGACACAAACGCGTGACGCGTATGTGACATGCGCGATTCGCGTTCGAGAATCGAAATGCTCATGGAGTTGGTGGAAAGTGAGCCGGCGAGCACGATCCAGCGTCTCATCATTTCCTATAGGCAACCAGGGCAGTCCGCTGGCGTACTTTCGCCATTCTCATTGATATATCACCGAGGAGCTACAAATTGTCAAAACATGTGTAGCTTTCTATCAAGCATATCAAAAATTTGTGTTGATCGGTGCTGTTTCAAATTTCAAGTATCGTCTACACAAAAAAGAAAGCTTCTGCTTGAGAGCATGAGTCGCGTTAGATGAGAAAAATAATGAAAGTCGAATGAAAGTGCGTTGAACTTGAAGGCTTCTTAGAGGCTGGTGGAGAATTCACAACATGTGACACAGACACGTGACATGCGTGACCCATTAACCGCGTCTTGTTTAACTTTCCCACGACACTACTCCTCCAGGTTGGGTGCTCGCCGTCACCAACGATGCCACGCGAATCTACAGACCGCAGAAAATCAAGCATAGGCAGCCGCCGCGGTCCCCCGAAGAAACACATTCCCTTCCGTGCCGATGACCTTCGCCTCGGAAAGAAAACCGGGATCGCAGTCCAATACGTCGGCCGGGACTCTGATGAATTCGAGCCCTTCGACGAGCTCATCAAGCAGGCTGACGATCGCACACCGCCCCGCGTAAAGTCACGCAAGAAGAGGGCATCCGTCGTCACTCCCATTCCAGAACACGACGACTACGATGAGAATGGGGAGATGTCCATGGAGTTGGCGGAAAGTGAGTGACTACCTGTGAGCATGATCCAACGTGTTTCGTCTCATCATTTCCCGCAGGCAACCAGGGCAGTCCGCTGGCTTACTTTACGAATGCGCCTCCCATAATAGCGCCTAATAGTGCCCGCAAACCGGGCTCATCGCGATCCGTCCCGCGCACGTCTGATATCGACTTTGACGAGGTACCTTCGCCCCGTATGCGCGCCGCACCGTCAAGGCGTGCGTCTACCGTGAACGGTGCAGGTCCTTCGGCACTCTCCAAGTCGTTCTCTGTATACAACGACAGCGGTGACCGCAACCCTGCTCCTGACCCCGACTTCGAGCCAGCAAATCAAGACTTTGACTATGAACCCCCACCGAACGATAGCCCGCCGCCAGCAGGAACAAGTTTCACCCACGTAGATCGGGACGAAGATGATGATGAGAACGATGCTGCAGAAGTTGAACAGGAGATGACATCACATGCGAAGAAGAAAGTTGACAAGGGCAAGCGACGTGCAGATGCAGAGGTGGAGCACCAGGAGGAAAATGGGATTGATGAGGATATTGCACAGGGACTCGAAGAAGTTGAGAATGGACCAGATGAGGAAGAAGATATAAATCCGCCCCCTAAGAAGCCACGCAAGGACGACCAGAAAGAACAGAAACCCAAGAAGCCGAGAGCACGCGCACCCAAACGAGTCATCAAACTGTCCGAAGAGAGTAAGTCCTCTATCTTACACCATAAACACGACATTCATCCCACCTCAGATTCTCCACCACCCGATGGCGTACGCCGCAGTCGACGACATCGGTACAAACCACTTGAATACTGGCGCCAAGAAAAAGTTGTTTATGGGAGAAACAATTCTGGCCTAACTCTTGTTCCTCAGATTAAAGAAATCATCCGTATCCCACAAGAGCCTCCTCAACCACTCGGAAAAGCAGGCAAGAAGCGCAAACGCACGGGCAGTGAACGCGCGAAAAGCATTCTTGAACCATTTAACCCCGAGGAGGGCTGGGACGATGAAACGGCCGAAGCCGGTGTAGTCATCGATTTTGTCACCGAGGAGCCAGTATCAAGACGTGCGTGGCATCTTCTAAGCATCTCACAATTTTGTGTGTTGATTGATCTGCGCTGCTTCAGGTATCGTCTACACAGCAAAGAAGATCGACCCCAAACCTGCAGCTGGTGGCGGGTGGTTCTTCCAAAAGGTCTTCGGGGAGGGCGACTTTATCGCAGCAGGCGCCCTTCGCATACCCCCAAAGGGCCGCAAACCAAGCAAAGGGACGAAAGATAACACATATGTTCGCATTCATCACTACTTCGCGCACATCGTATTAACCCCAGTTTTGCGCAGGTCTTCTACGTCGTGGAAGGCGCCGTAGCCGCTGTAATTCACGAGTCACAGTACATCGTAGCTACAGGGGGCATGTTCATCGTGCCGCGCGGTCAGTTCCATCCCTCCTGCCCCATTCGCTAGTCTCACAAAAAAACCGCACACGCAATGTAGGCAACACCTACTACATAGAGAACATCTCAGATCGAGACGCAAAAATTTTCTTCACGCAAGCTCGTCAGGTATCATTAGAGGAAGATCAGCTGCTAGATCATGTATCGCACTCTGCACCGCCGTCATCGCATGCCCAGCGGTTGAGTGAGGGCGCTGCTCCACCGGCTAAGAGGGGGGCGTCAATGAAGATGTGAGCAGTTTGGCATGATGTTTGTGAATTGGATACCGTATCGTTTGTATCGCAGTTGTTTTTCATATCGTTATCGGTTCAGTGTAACTTAACCATAATTAAATGCCGTTTCTATCAACGAAATGGATGGGACGCTTGGTGAGTATACCCGTTAGTGCTTGGTACAATACACATGCCCTTGTACTTTGTCCCAATCATGTCACGTCTCACAGACTCGGCCCCTCTCACATGATAAGATGCTGCAACTTGAGGTAGTATTACCTCAAGTCAAGTCGCAGCTCATCTTATCAATTGACAGTTGATCTTGATGAAGGTGACCGCCAAACAAGACGACCTTCATTTACGCCACGGCCCGCAGCGCTGTTGGGGATTGCCTCTAGATCTGAGTAATGTCACAATGTGACGATATCGGATTTAGCTAGGCTGAAAGCCCTCCGGTCCCAAAGTTTTCCGAAGCGGTGCGAGGCTCATTTTGGGTTCAAATCAAAAGTTCAAAATACATAGTTCCGCAACAAGATAAGCTGGCGTGCATCTTGAAGTGCTCAATGGAAATATTTTCCTGTGCATTTTTACGGGGGACGGAATTCCGGATTCTCTGGATCACGGAGGATCTGCGCCCAGAACGGGGACTGGTAGTATTTCATTGATGCTGCTTCGGGAACTCTAACCGCAGATCTCTGGCTCGGAACGGGGACTGGTAGCAGCATTTGCCTCGTGGATCCGACTTCCAGGGCAGATCATGGTTACGTTATTGAAGACTCTGCATCAGCGCCGGTCGTGGACTTTCTGGATCACCGTAGATCGCGGCAGAATACCCCTGGAACGGGGTTCGAAACCCGTGTCGGACGTGTGTCCGTGTTCGTACCTCCGGAGCACATCTGCGCTTGACTGCTGGTGTGCCTAGCCACGGTCAGCCCGATCATGTTTAGTCGGCGATTTGATCGCTCGTTCGGAGATTGGCAAGGTTCGAAAATTTTTCACTAGGGTGCAAATGTCAAGATGAATGTATCCTAGAAATTCGGATGTCGTAACACGGTGGCCTTCCTCCATGACATCCCTTCGAGGCGATTCCCAACTGCATATAAAGGTCGTCCTGTTTGGTGGTCACCTTCGTCAAAGCCAACTGCCAATACCAAGTCACAGGCTTACGGCTCATCTTATCATGTCTTACCCGCTTACCGACAATTGCAAGATCAGCAAGATCAAATTTCAGCACGAGATGGTGCAAAATAGGAGTCCCTGGGTCCAGGGACGGCGCTAGGCGGTACCGATGATAGAGGTGCCGCACCGCTATCCTCGGTACCGCCTACTTGACGTCTTCAATCCTCGTTAGTGTTGATTCCTTGACTCAGAGGGCGGAGGCTCACAATCAGCACAGTGGACATTGCAAGTAGTGGGCGATCCGCCCGCAGACGAGATCGGGAAGTTGGTCAGATTGATTAATGGCCTAAGCGGCACATATGCGTATCCCAAAACCAACGACTCGGACGCCCGCCGGGAAACGTAGGTAGTAATGCAGGTTCGCGCCAAAGTACTGTTCTGACTCAGTGCATCTTCGAATATGCCAGGGTCAAGGTATCGTCATGGTCGGTGGCACCACCTGCATTGTAGAGTGGTTGCTTCGACAAGCCCCCACGAACAATACGAGTAATTGAACTGGACACTGTTGGACTAGCCACCCATGTATGCACGGGATTCGAACTAACTCTAAGGGTGCAAGCTTACACCCTTGGTACTACCGACGACAAAGCTCAGGTATGTGTCCATTATGTGCCAGGGTGTTCACATTTTGTACTATTTGTGGCAGGTCACCCTCCAGAGCACTAGAAGTAATGATGACCCCAAACAGACTGGGGTCTTCCAGGATTTTCTGCCCGGGGAGCTAAGTGTAGCACTGCAAGAAAATGATTCAAGTTAGTGAAAGAAAAAGATTGAGCCTTTCGCTGACTTGAACCATTCTCTCGCGGCGTCACTTAGTTCTCACGGCATAAAACCGTCATCCACAGGCTCCTAAATTTGTCCACATTTACCACATTTACAATAATGCGTCTAATTAGCCTAATTATTGATAATACCTTCAATTGTCTAAAGGTTCACGAGTCACCAGAAATTTCTGATGCATACATGAGTATGAAGGGCCGCGCTGGACAAAAATATGAAGATTGATTTCACAAAACCTGTGAGAAAGATTCCGATTTTCAAGTTCTTCTAATTCAGAAAAGTGAAATGCGAAGAACCAAAAGCAAACAAAATTAATCAAATCTGCAAAGGTTTCGTGACAGGTTGGATCTGCCCTATACCCTGCAGGTGTCCCGGTGAGTTTTTGGCTGTCTTTCCTTCTAAGCGCTGGTTCTGAGGCCGCTTGCGACTCTATCAACCAGCTCCTTTCAAAACATATACTTGGACCAGTCACCTCATTGGAGCCACCATCCCCACTCCCGGCCTAAGATAATCACAGTTCCAGCATACAACAACAAGGAGACAAGCATTGATGTGACTGACAATTGGAGTTTCACGAATTTAGAGCCTCATGGCACATTGCCACCATAATTACTGGAGTGATATTGGGATGCAAATGAACTTGTTACGATGTGGTTAGTTAACAGGGAAAGTGCTGTGTTTATTGGTACAATACTGGGTAATAAGACAGTGGGAAGGTACAATTAGAGCTTGAATGAAGAGTCATTTCATACAGACATCAGTATAAAGAACATGGGTGAGATTTTGTATATGAGTCTTTGTGAGATGAAAATGATATGATGCGAGCCATTAGTATAACATAGGTAAAGAGAACAGGCTCGAGTATTGGAGATGCTGAGTTGAAGTGTGAGTGCTGGGAAAGAGATAAAAAAAAACCATGTTGAGGTGCTTGCACAATTACTAGAGAGCTGTGAAATCTTCTCCACCACAGGATTACATCAGGTTTGAATGGATCCAAACATCAAACCATGTGACCAGCCTTCTGTCATCATCAGGCAGTAGGGTGTCGGTGATGTACTTGATGAGAGTGGAATTCAGGGCAACCTTGACATCACCTGTGCATGTATGTGCAAACAGTGGCAAGGGCTCAGGCTGTTAAGATCTTAGTTAGCAGTAAGCAGACACTTGGGGGAATATTGCAAACCTTCCAATCAGGAGATGCATCCTGTGGAACAAAGTGAGCTTTCGTGTCTGGAAGGTCTGAGACAACTTTGTGGGGGAGTAATGCATTATCTATTGTAGTTACAAGTTAGTCATAATGCATTAACCTTGATAACTACAAGATGAGCCAATGCATTAACTCACGGTGACTACAAGACAAAAAAATGCATTATTTCACAATGATGACAAGAGCTTGCAGATGATGATGATGAGGACAAGCACATTCGAAAATGCATTATTTCACGATGATGACTGCAGATAATGGTGACAAGGACAAGCACATTCAAAAATGCATTATTTCACGATGATGACTGCAGATAATGGTGACAAGGACAAGCACATTTGAGCCACAAGTACATTCTCAATTAATACAAGCCAGTGGCAGCACATACTAGGTTACAATGATACTAAGGGAGTGGCAATTCTGGGAGGTAGAGATCTAACTCAGCTTCACTGTCTGCTGGACACATAGTATTACAGGCTGCAGTCAGTGGGAGATGTGCTACCCATTTGTTCTTGAAACAGTGGGCAAGATTGTCCCTAAGCCGAGCCTGATGATAGGCATAGGCACCTAGACCTTCATCGTTGGCAGAGGCACCAAGTATGTGTTCTGCAATTTTCTGGTTCCACCATGATGTGTGCCACCTAGGAAAGCAGGTCACCCGGCACATCTCCTCGTGGAGCAGCTCAACTTCTTCTGCCCATCACATGGTCCTTGCATGAGCTTTGCACCATTCCACTCTAAGACCTGCCAGTATAATTAGTGTCTGTTTGTCACAACTCATGCTCCAGCTTACTATCTTGTACCACTTCATCTCCATCATCCCTGACTCCTTCAACCAGCTAGATCCATGATAACTGTCTTCGACCTTTGCTTTCCCCTCACTTGGGAACTGACATCCCACGTATATTGTCCTTCCTCTTGAGAACCTTGTATCTGTGATCTCAGCCAACCTTTCTGAGTATGTGCACAAGAGACGAGAGAGCCGTGTGGGCTGCACGATACTTCTCTGCTGCAGCTGTTGCCTTGGCTTCAACACGACTGAGGATGTTCTGGGCACAAGTATTTGCACTTTGGCCACATAGCCAGTCCCTCTTGAAGGTGTACATGTAGTCCTGCAGGCAAAGACTCTGTCTGATTTCCTTGAGGGCATCTCTGGCCTGAGCATATTGTAATTCCCACTTGGTCGTGAGGAGCCACATATCGCAAGGTATAGGTTTTGCTGCACAGAGCGGATAGGAGCCAGAGCTGAGAATCCTTGGGATTGATTATGTCTGAGGTACTGTGGGAAGGCAACTTGACCCTGGATTCTAAGAGCTGTACTGCAGGGGTGTAGAGTGCTCGGATGCGTTTCCAAGTATCAATTTTGCGTTGTACTGTATTCCACAGTTGTTGGACTGTGCCCATTTGCATATCTGTGGCATGCAGACCCTGCTTCTATATCTACTTTGAGATGATGCCTGTTCAGCAAGAAACAACACCCTTGGCAGCACTTCTTGGTGCCTATCAAGGTCTAAGAGACCTGGTTTCTATGTTATGGGAAACTAGTCTCTGAGACCCACCCTCCTGCCATCTAATTATAGTTCATGCTCTCACATTCTCTTGTGGGCCTCCTGCACCTCCCTCACGGGCCTCCTGCACCTCCCTGCATCAGGAAATTGACCCGAAATTGATATGACCAGACAGAGTGGACAACCAAAACTAATTATGACATGTCCAGCTTTACAATTAGATAGTATTATCATAGCATCACACATGTATGAAAAAAGATATGACCACACCAGGGAGATATCATCTTGATACACATCTTACAAGCAGACAACGATGTGATAACTGAACCTTCCATCCACTGTAATTGCCTGGCTGCAGACCATCAAATTTCCAGTGGACTTATAATGTGCTGTGACACTTGTTTCATGTTACCAAGTTGCGGTATATACTTGGGCTAAGTTGGATAGACGCTGCAAAAACCACAATTGAGACAGTGGCTTGATAACATATTACAATATGTTGTTGAAATTGGTGAGAACACGCTTTTCATACATGATAATATATCCTAGCACAAATTAATATACAAGGGTGAACAAAATTGCTTTAAGGGACAAGAAATTGCAAGAAAATTACAATCCTGACAGAAATATGTATTATCTCTGAAGTATGATAATCTACCATTAAGCCAGAGTTCCGAACCAAACCTGACATGGGCCGGGGCAGACCACTCAGAAAAAAAATTCAAGCATTGCAGCCACGGTCAGCATATCTTCTGACTTTCCAAAGTTGGTCATAGGATGACATTTTGCTCGTAGTATATTACTTTGCCATATTACTTGCAATACATAATTAGCTAGATAGGTTGTGAAGTATAGAGAGGCTAGGGGGCCACAGCAGATTGTCTGGGCAAGTAGTTTGAGGTCCAAGACTGCATGAAAATTATTGTGTTACTCATGGATGTCTTGTCAAAGGCATGTCAATGTGCATTCAGACATCAAGGATACGCACTCACCGATTAGGTCTGAGACATGGGCGGCGTGCTACATGGAATGCCAGACATTGCTGGTACGATTAGGAGAGCATGAAATAGAGTAAGATTAAATGAGATAGATTAAACCGTCACACAGATGACAAGTGGCGCAGTCCCGGAGACATAACCAGCTCGAGATGTTAGCTATCATGCGGGATCAAGTGTAGATCATCATCGCCAGAGAAGTATATGTCGGGTAATCGATCACTTGAATCTGAACTTCAGCTGCGATGAAGAAGAGCCCCCACTTGCAGAGAGCAGGTGTTACTGAAAGTGCGTGAATAAATGCTGCAAGTACAAGATCAGCAGGGAAGACGTACTCAGTGGCGACGGCATTTGGAACAAGGCAAGTTATAGTTTGACTGCCAATCAATGCACTTCCTTTGAATAAGTAGAAAATGGATGAACCATGCTGTGAAGACCAACACCCTTTAAATGAATATGTCCGGGTACAATCTCTAGTTTCACTCAAGAATATAAGCCTGTAATATTTGCGCATGACACTTGCAATCTAAATTCAGTCTTGTCGCTTTCCAATGGTGATGATTTCTTCAACACTCTTATTTTTAGGATTGAGTGTAGTGAACACTTCAAATTTTAGAACTTCGACCTATTGAGAGCGTGGGCAAATGGTAATATGTCATCAAAGTGATAAAAAAAAAATGATAGGAGCAGTACAGGTAACATAAATCATGTGTGACATACAAATCAATACAACAGTTATGGTGGACATTTGCCACACTTCAGGGGGAAGGTACAACTACCAGGGAGTGTCAAAGTAGCCCGCCATTCGAAGATTTGGATGAGGTCTCATCAAACCAGTCATCAAACCAATCAGCGGAAGAGTCGGAACAATTGCCAAGTGGATATGATTCATATGACCCATTATATCCAGAAGATGTGCACGTGCCTATGGTTATCTTAGTATGAGATGACTGAAGCAAACGCTGTAAGCCCACCATCATCATCATACTTGAAACCAGCAGTGTGTCCTATGGCTTCAGAAAACAGGTCCACTTCGGCCTGCGCACAATGCTTCTTCAACGCCAGAGTATGAAAATGGGACTTGAGTGCAGCTAGCATTTTCTCTTCCTTCACTTTAAAGCTGCCGCTGGTGTTGATGCATAGAAGCTTGGTGTCTGCACAGTCTGCATAGAGTGTGGTGATGTAGGTACGATATGTGACACTACCAACCCAAGATTGCATCAAGCAATGCAGGGAAAGAAATTGATCATTAGGCTGCACAGCGTCAGAACCCCGAGTCCCTTGTATTATGAATAGCACTCACCCTTGTGAAGTGTTCGTAAAGCTGAAGAACTTCCTGAGTTTGCGGGAAATCCCCAAGGAACTGTGATGACATGGAAAGCCATGCCCGGCATTTGTCTTGAGTAGTTTTTGAAGGTCGAAAGTAATCCGAATGGACCGGGTGAGGCATTTGGCATGCCCCCATATAACACAGTGTTTTCTGGGAGTACCGTCTTTGGCCATGTACCTAGGAAGAAAGTTGGAATCTCAGACATCATTTGTTGAAGAGCATAACTTACTTGAGTGACATTTAGTGTTCAGCTCTTTGCATAAGTTCACAATGGCTTTACTGAATAATGAAACTTCCATCTGAGCGCGATACATCCTCTCCTCCATGTAGCATCACCCTCCTCGCAGAAGGAATGGAATGCTACTGTGCTCTTCTTGCTGGAGCCGTCTCTCCATCGCGACCTCCCTGAGACTTACTTGAAGCACAGCTATGAGATCAAGAGGGTCGACCCATCCAAATAGCATGTAAACTGTGATGAAGAGGGAGTCCGACAGCTGCAGTTGATGTTAGAGGACAATGTGAAAAATGTGCAAGTGCATGCACTGACCATTTCACGGCTCTGTTTCTGGAGCCAGGATTCCAGGGCGTTCTCAGTGTGCTCAATCGGAAGAAAGCACTGTGTCGAAAGAGTGTTAGAGGTAGAAACCAATGTAGAACTAATATGTAACATGTTGAAGTTGGTGGTAGTAAAATACTCGAGGGATGTTCATACAAATGTTGAGGGCTTACATACAGCTAGGTTTGCAGTGGCTATGCAACAGCGGTCTATGGCATTGGTAGCAGTGGCTGTGCGATCGTGGTCTATAAAAAATACAGTATGTTAGAGCAAGTAATTCAAATAAAGAATTAATGACCTCACAAGAGCCTAGAATGTATGTCCATGAAAATTCCATCGGATATCTTATGTGGAAGCTCAAATATCCATAGGCAGCACATGTGAGTGTGATTGACGTGTATACTGTGATTGCTATGGAGACCGTCTTAAATTTCAAACTCTTGCAAGAAAATTCATAACACAACAGACCCAATGGTACATTTCAACAAACACACATGTGAACAACATATTGAAGGCCAATTTAGCTCTTCTAAGGAGTCTTATTTACGGGCAACCCGAAAGACATCAGCCTCACTGCACATTACATTCTCATTAGCCAGTAGTATAGAAATCAACTTAATGTTAACTCACACAATGTTACAAAACTTCTTGATGATGGCCTCGAATGCTGGGTATCCTGGGTTGTTGTGCTGCTCGAATAGGAGAAAGGCTGCTTGGAGAAGCTCGTCGTAAATCTGACTGACCAGCAGATATACTGACATGTCAATATGCGTGGTCTCCCCAGCATCTGCCATGTCCTTCAAAAGGTCAATCAACCGTTGTAAAATGGCGCTATAGCACTAGTGCAATAGGTCAATTTTAAGTGAATGAAAGCCCATAGAGTAGAAGTAGCTTACAGACGCCCCCACAAACACTAACACCTCCACAGGCAGGTAAGGGGCGTCCCTGAAGACATCCGGTGCAAAATTGGCCATACTAAGTGACACACCAGCAGATACACTGGCCCGGTAAATGAGGTGATATATGAGCAATTTTGCCACTTCCTTTTTGAGGAACCACACAAAGCCATTGGCCTGCATGGTAAGTGGTAAGACTTTGACACCCAAAGGTCACTCAAAAACTGACCGTGATGGGCAGACAGTTCGACTCCACTAGCAGGAAGTGCTGCAGCAGGTTCACACACATCTCAGGGAGTATGTCCGTGGGGCAGAGTTCCTTGACAGCCAAGCCTAGTTGCGGTCGAGGATCAGTAATTGCGAGTTTTGCTAAACACTTAATCTCAGAGAGAGATGCGGACACCCATTTACCGGCCTATTCTAGGTGAGACAAGTAAACGGAAACAAAAGAAAAACCGTGCCTTTAATAATATTTCTTCTTCTGTCATCTCGATCTCCTTGTCAACCGACACTACTAGAAAGAGTCAGTATGTACAGAAGGTATTAGGTGAGTGAGTTACTGACCATGGTCCAGCTCATCTTGGCAGATGTTGACCTCAATGAGGCTTCATTTGAACATTTCGGCGATGAAGCGCACCTTTGGATCACCAGGCTGAGCAGTTTGGTTGAGCACGAAGGGATTTCCATACTCCCCACAGCAAATGGCAACCCGTACGGCGACCCGCATGTTAACAAGGACTCTTTTCCATTTTGGATATTGCAGCTGAACGCAGTTCAAGCTGTTCCTCTCGAGATGAGCATTGGGGCCATTGAGTTGAGCGCCATCGCAATTTGGTGCAATGGAAGAGAGTATATAGGAGCCTGGGACAACTGCAGAGCTCGCCGAAGATTGTGGGACAATTACAGAGCTTGTTGAAGACTCTGGTAGAAACGAAAGATTGCTGAATGACCCTGGTACAACCTGAAGATCGCCAAATGACTCTGGCGCAACTGATTGGTCCTGGAAGCCTTGTAAGAAGATATCTGTAAGACCTGTCTCAAACTGGGGGAAAGCCTGAGGGTTATGTCCAAATGGAAAGATGGCTTCTACAATAATAGTTTTGCTGCCCGTATAAGGCTATGATATCGTCACACAGGATAACTCTAAGATTGCACGATGGGCTTACCCATTCATAAACGTGAAAGAGCCCTTCGCTGGTCGCCTTTGACCACGCAGGAACCAAGTCAAAGTCCAAGGGTGGGTCGCTGGGACGGCTGGTCTACAAGACTAATCAGTGGGAAGGCGAGGCGCAGTCTAGATTCAGCGGAATACCTGGATAAAGATCGGCACCTCTGAGCAATCTTCATATACGGAATGGTGCAACGTTGGAGGCAACATGTATGCGATCAGTTTGACTTGCGATCTTAGCTATCGAGACAGTCAGCATATACCGCCCACAAAACGAACCACCTACCACGTCGAGGCGCGCGGTTGAGCACTGCGGGCCATCATGATACACACCTGCAAACTCTGGAGAAATACAAATACTTACATATAATGCGTACAGTATTGGGCATATACCAATAGCCAGATACCCAGTAAAACTAAAGGGTTTTTGCATGAGGGCGAGATTTCCCTGTAGGCGCTGAGTTAGGATCATTGAGTTGGCAGGGCGAAAAGAAATACAGAAACAGGCAGAGCATGTGGAAGATTGTCTGACAAGAAGTAGGAGTGGAAGTTCTGAGATGCCATATTGTCTACAGAAGCTTTATGAGTGAGGATAACTAGACGCCTTGGACGAGATTATATACCTTGCATAATTTTTTACACCACTGTTCAGTTATTACATGTACATGCCCAAATCACCTAGTAGAGACAGTCCTGCTATCGAGTATTATACCAGAAAGGGTGTCACATGTGCAGTGATGGGGATAAATCATGTTAGCACTGCGAAACTATGCCCATGATATAGTTTTCGCTGTTGATTTAATTGTCACTGTCGGTCTACTCGACACTATTGGTCGCTATTGTACATCTCGGCAATGATCTAATTCTCATAATCAAGGTCCACTTTCGCTGTCATACATCTCATCGAATTGTTCTAACAACGATTCGTTGCTGGAACTGAACCACTGCTCGGCGTCTAGTCCACCCTCAGTACCGTCATCTTCATCGACATCTTCATCTTCATCACTATCTTCATCTTTGTCGCCATCTTCATCTTCGTCACCATCTTCATCTTCGCCTTCATTTACTTCCCCGGGGTCTTCAACATCATGAGCATGTCCTTTTGCTGAATATCAGCATGCACGGGGCAATGGTGAGAGTATACATGTCCCACTCCAAGACCAAAGTGGAAATGTATCAACATGCCCCAGTCCATGAACCTGAAATTATGAGCTGAGTATTGGTTATCTATGGCGACCCCTAACTCACCAATTGACATAATATTCATGCCAATCATCCTTGTCACCCACACATGCCGAAACTCTCGATCCATCGTGGTGTCTCCTGCCATTGGCGAATGAAGGTATGACATGACAGCCCCTAAGGACATCCATTGGATCAATAAAGTCGAATGAGAAGTCATTCACCATGGGTGGAAAGCTAACATGATCTAAGGTTGAGGTCTCCCAAGCAGAGACCTCATCCATGGAAGCATACCAGCAAACCCATAAAAAATCCATTTGGACTGGAGTATAGTCAACCATATCAATTCCGATGAAAATTACATTGACATGAAATATACCCAGTACCTTTGCATAGAGGTATTTATGACCTTGGCAGCCCATGTCGTCGGCGTGGAGAACCATGATGTTGCAATGGGGAGTGTTTGGGTTGATAACATCTTGAGCTTGGCAAACATCGTACATTGTATAATTGAATCTGGTGATATTGTGATGATACATGCGATCGTCTTTGATGATAAGTGTGTTGATATCTGAGCCTGGCCAATCCCCCAACTTGTTCATTTGGCGTAATAGATGATCCTTGAGTTTCGGCACAAAATTCTGTAGGGACATGTTAGATGTTGCTCGGTGGTGTAAGACTGGACTAACTGTGATTGCTATATCACCATTATGACTGCATAAGTACAATCCTATGTGTACGGGAAACTTCTCGGTGAGGCCAATGTGGTGGTGGACATGTGGGCTTCTCACAAGCTCAGCAATTTCGACGTGAGGGCAAGGAACATTTCTGTCTCCAATATGACGAATGCAAGCCTGACAGTGTTCTATTTGAGTGAGCTGTTTCACAAAAGAATTGCGATCCATGCGACGATATCTGGCCTTTGGAGAACGGTGTTCAAGTTCACCCTGGATGAAGTGAGTGAGTCAAGTCAGGAGTTGAACATCATAGGATAATGGACTGGTTCAGTGCTGTAGGAATCAGATGTGCCATACCGGTGGATTGTAGCCACATAATCTCCCAACACGTGAAACTTATACATCTGAAAGTTGAAGACCTTCTGTTGCTGCATTGATGATTTGTCTGGTTCTTGCTCTACAAGGTGAGTGGTTTTTTTCTTTTTCTGTACCCCTTGTTGCTTTGCTGCTTGCTTTGCATGGCATCAGGTATGAGCATCGACCTCCCGACAAAGTTCGTGGGTATCGTAGGCGGAGCAAATGGTAGACTTGAATTCCCAAAATTGTTGGTCGAGCGTCACGGTCACTTGGTCCATGATCTCTAGAGTTAAATCAGAGTGCATACAGAGTTTAGCTAGTCCATGCCAATGCGCCATGGTAAATAGCAATTGAAGAACGGTCCTATTGTGCAGTTCTGGAAGAAGACCATCAAACACAGGGATAGAGCACTGTAGGTTACATCAGGCCACATTCAACTGCATTGGCAATGAGGTCATACCTAGAGGAGGTCTTCAAAGTTTCAAGCCACCATTTGTTTCATCTTGGAAGAGTTTGCTGAAAATTTTTGGATGGTAGCTGAGCCAAATGTCGGAGTTTGCCTGTATCTGATGGTGGTGGTGAGGAGAATGAAGCAAGTAATGCATGATGATGGACCATACCTCCGGTCCAATTCATGTATAAGATCCTTATCTTGCACCGATAAGATTCGTAACAAGTGCACAAATAACATCTTCCAAATGCCAATCTCAAACTTGTGTAATAGATCTACCACAAGTGCTGTCATGCATGGTATGCAACTCATACCATGACATGTGTATATAAGGAGTGATAAGGAAGGTATAACAAACTATACTGTACCCTATTACCAAGAGACTCTACCATTTCTCCTTGATTCATTATCTTGAACTCTTTTCTCTTTTGTCTCAGACTCAATTTTCGATGTATCTCTACTTTTTGTGACATTCTCTATGTTTCTATTCTCTTCTAGGACATTCTCTCTGTTTCTATTTTCTAGGACTTATTCAGCATCAGACTTTCTCACTAGCTGTCAGAACATGTTTGCAAGCATGTGCATGTCATGTGACTGGGAAATAACTTGATTTGTAATGATTCAGCTTGACTCATCATGTTTTGTCAATGATTTGTCATGCTTCGTAAGACTTGCAACTGTATTTATAATCTACTTAGTAACAAGGATGACTCAGCTCACCAAAAGGCTTGGTTTGAAATTACATTCTTACCAATCCATGTGATGACTGATGCCTTTGATTCGTCATGCTTTGTAAAACTACACTGTACTTGTAAACTCCTTAGTAAAACAAGCTGACTCACCACACCAAATGGACTGCTTTGTAAGAATATTCTTACCAATCCATGTGATGAACCATGCTTAGTAATATGGCCTCCAAAAAGGTATAAAAGGAGCCCATTTTACACCCATGAAATATAACTTCCCACTTTACACCTATCACACTAAATGAGAGTGAGAGCTGGTGAGACATAGATAAAGTGCAGGCCTACAAGTTGCCTTGAAGTAAGACTAAGCTACATCTATTTTCGAGTTATATACTACCTTACAGAAGGTTGACTATATAACAACTGTTTACTGTTATCAGAACTAAGCTTTACTTGTATTAAGACCCTCTCTCTTATCAGAAGAGAGACATGAGTCAGGAGAATACAACAAAGTTGAAACAGACTTTCATAGGTTGAGACACGACCTACTAGGTTGAGACATACCTTACAGATACTTCATCACTAAGAATTCACAAACCCAGTCAGTATAGTTTCTTTTAAACAAATAGGTAATCTAATTACTCTTTGACCACCCACAAACACCACATTATCAACCGAGAAGTAGAAAATCCATTGACCGTGAACTTGAGGAGCTGGCAACTATCGTCTTATCAAAGTGTAGTTGTGTTGTCACTGCATTTTACACATCCTTTATATAAGACCCTCAAGTAAGAAGACAACATGCCCTTGGATTATTTTAACAAGGTCATTGGCAAAGAAGTGTTTGTGATTGGAGGTGACCGGAAGGGTTACCAAGCTACATTATACAGTGTTGGCAGCGAGACTTGCACCATTGCGGTGCATGGCCAGGCACATACCACACTCAAATGCAAGGACATTGCCACGAGGTGAGTGGCATGCACAATTTTCTGTTCATTTAATTATTCACGACTATTAAGCTATGGCATGAGGTTAAATGGTGTGATGCTGAAACGATCGGACTTGGCATCACTATGTGACATGCAAAGAAGGTCGTACTTGACGTCACAACTGCAAAGGTGCACCACCCCCCCTCCTGTCAGAGTTCCATCCAGCTCTATGATCACCAACCCCTCATCATCTGATGTGTGGCCCACCTGGAACACCAGCTCCAATGATATCAATGTTGCCGATGACCCTTTGTCAAGCACTGATCCCAGCTTGTCAACTGCCGATTTCAGTTCATCGACACACGACCACTGGACTGTCAATGCACTGGATATCCAGGACAACATCTCCACCAGAGCAGAGAAACTCCAAGACAGTGGTGAGTCCTCAACAGAGGTGTCACAATACTTTACTTATTTTATTACAGGCCCGCTGCCTTGGTTCATGAGCAAAGAGTTTTCTTTGCAGTTCCTTATGTACCATGTGGTGTTCAAAGTCTCACCGAGCTTCATGGGAGGCAGGCTTCATAAATGATTTGTATCAATGGCCTGTCCTGACCCATTCTGTGGTGCAAACAGACCAGTACCGGAGGGTTGCATTGCAGCCTTTTGCACATCCAGTGGCGTGGGTGCTATGTTTTAACACTACCATATCCCCACAAAGGACCTGAGCCCAGCTCCTCCACGCAAAAAAATCAACAGTGTCTCATTCTGGACGGGGATTCTCGTGGCCAGATACTAATGGTCTCAAAGTGTAACGTCAAGCAAAATACTGCTCAGCTCGTGATGAAGGATGCGACTAGTATCACCTTGCGCTTCGATCAGATGTGTCTTCTGGAACTTGCACAAAACACCATGCGATAAAATACTTACTGGTATATACCATGCTATACAGTCAATCTATTTTTGTGACACCTAGATCGAGTGGTCACATGTTATAAATAGCCTTGGTGCTAAGATAGGGCTCATGCTAGGAAACCGTATGACGTTGTATAAGTACCTCAACCCACACTTGACGTTGGTCCTCACATCTTCCATGCCTGTCCGGTATGTGTGGGATATATGTATTGGACGCGGTCAAAGGTAGCGTGATTTACCATGTCAGCGTCCCTGCTGCTGGTGGTGTGTGTGACATACAAGTGACTCTCACCAAGAACTGGCTGGTGTACCATTACTTCGATGATGAGCTTGCTGGAGTTGGGCAGAGCAAAGGACATAGAGTCATCTCTGTTGAGTTTTATGAGGGTGATGGTCCAGATGATAAGACAAGAAGGTTGGTCATTTGCTGGTGGAGTTCAGGAATGAGACTGATGATATCGATATATATAGCTCCGAGCTTTCGTCATATTCCAACAAGACGCTGCATGTCAGCGCGTATGAGCAAGCATTCATCATGCCTCATGGCATCACGGCCATATCTCCAACCTCGATGAAGTTTGGAATATCAACGAAGGACATCATAGGTATGATTTATTGTGACTCTGCGGTGTCGTTACTTTAATGCTGGTTACGCAGTTGCAAATCGCAAGAACAGCATTCAGTCCATTCCCCGGTGATTTCTCAATTCAAGACGGCCAAAGCAGAAACCTACTAGCGAAGAGCAGGAAGAGATGCTCGTACAGTATGATGCTGCGCTGCCAGACAATGCCAGACTCGTGCTCTCACACAACTATGAGGTTCGTTATACCCCCAATCCTTGAGGCGCACAATGCTCACGCACTCTACAGGTCGCAAACGTCCGCCGCATCGTTACCTCTCCATCTCTACTGGAGTCCACGTTGCTGGTCTTTGTCTACGGCCTGGACCTCTTCTTCACGCGCATTGCGCCTTCAGGCACGTTTGATGTTCTGAGTGAGAATTTCAATAAAGTGTAGCTTGTGCTGACGGTCACTGGGCTGGGGATTGTGATTATGGTGACAAAGCCTATGGTGGGACGGAAACGGCTGCGCGAGCGTTGGTACCAGTAGCTTTGCCCATAAGCATTGATGTGTACTTGTTCTAAAATACAAGATCATATATATTAGTATGTTTCCAGTGCCATCATTGCTTGATAGTCCGTGTTGATTTGAGTCTCTTCAACATATACCTCACAAATATCACTGGTACGAGATCATCTCCCGCATGTAGCTGTTGTCCGTATCACTTTCTCCGTATAATATTACCTTGCATCAGCCGCAGCAATCTTATTTGTTCGGTTCCTGAATCCCTCAATCCAGGTCAAGTGAATGCAAAGTGAACGATACACAATCAACTGGGTTACGATACGATAGCTGAAAACTGTATATAAGTACCTGCAACATTTTCTACGGCAAGGAATTAAAGTATATTCTTGAGGTTTAATTGAAATATTATGGCTAAGCTTCCAAGGTAGCGGGAATGATGTCATCTATGCTAAGTACGGGAATGTGGACGAATACTATATTTGGCCACCTACACCGGATGCGTTAATTGGGCATGTCGGATGCTGCCGGCGGAGTTTGAATAATAGTCAGTCAGTATATCAACCCTTTTCCTTCAAAATTCTCTTCCTTTCGACCATCAACTACTGTACTTACGTTCATATCTTTGTACACGGTGTAGTTGATAGTAATAACAATTTACGCAGTTATGATACCATGCATCATCATAGATAATACATAGTACTTTGAAGCGAAGTGTTCAATGTTGTAATGTAATGTGGTACCCGCCTTCGGTGTACTTGTGCGACGTCATAATACTATAAACGTCGACTTGAAGCAGCGCTACTCATACCAGCAGCACATGACACGCGTCAGAAATATGGTGAGATATCCTCCGCCCCTTGTGATCAGCATCAGATCTAATGTAATATTCAGACCATCCAAAGATTGAAGTTGCCTCTGAGGCTCTGTCAGGAGCGTGGAAGACCCTGGAGGACATTGCCCAATTTCGCAGGCAATGCATGGTCAATCGTAGATGGTGCGAGTTATTACCTGTGGGACGGGATAAGATGCTAATAAGTTGGCTGTTACTCGTCAGTCGGTCTGTCTCTAGTGTGTAAGAGACAACAAGTATACCTCTCCGAGGATAATACACAGCCGGTACGCAGGCTCTCCCAAAGAATTTTTCTACATTTACTAAATTAAACATCAGCCCTCCACTATTCTTGATAGGGAGGAAGCGTACTTACGCATGTATCCGCAAGTGCTAGTCGCGCATCTGGCAACATACTGCCCTCGACATATCCCTTCAGTGCATCGAAATACTGAAGCCTCGACATAACGACCACCCTTGGCGCAAAGGCAAGATGGGTAGCGGAACTCGTGCTTCTCACGATAAACCTCAAATTGCGATGGGTGGATTTTATGCCCATGTCGGTCAGTCGGCCTGTAGCTCGAGTGAGTGCATAAGCGCAGGGACCCTTTTCATATGATGATCTGACTTACCATTGATACGTTGCCAGTTCTCCTGTTTGGCCATGATAATGCAGTATACCATGGCGGAAAGTTAAGATCTGCACCAGCATCCTGACGACCTTGGGGTCAGCCTGGAAATCCTGTGGCTCAAGCCCCGAGCACGCAGAAGATGGAGAAGAGGGTGTGGACATTCAGGGCACAGAGATGGAAGGTGCCTGGAACTCATGCATTGAGCGTTTATATAGCGCTGTCATCGTTGTCAAGCCTTCCGCTACCACTGCGATCGCCATTTTCAACTACTCGCCAGCGCGATCGCCATTTCCAGCGACTCCGCTAGCGCGATCGCCATTTTCAGCGACTCAGCACATTTGCCATCAAATTTCCAGCTTGGCTATACATTGGTCACGGACTGGCTTCGCATGGAACCCTCTGGTTACACTTGCATTTGCAAGCGCACCTTCACAGGGCAGAACTACTATATCCAACATCAGCACTCATGCGCTCAAACAAAAAAACGTCTTTCGTCGGCGATATCTTCTTTAAAGGAACGTTTCACTCACAGGAAGAAGCCGTGCACATCACACGAAATAGCTGACCCTGTGGGGGTTGTTGGATCGCTCAATGTATCGTCCGCCCTCCGCCTGCCCTCCAGGGAAGCCAGCGTCTTGCCTGTGACAGTGTCACAACATCCCGAGGTTTCCATGGCTCCTCTGCCTAACCCATCGCTTGCTGGAGGGTGTGTGAGCTCTGACTGCGACAGAGGGGGAATTGACGAAGGAGATGACATGAGTTTGGCGCAGCGCCGACCAAGACGTCTGAACCATCAGATTCCAAAGAGATTCAGGGACTTGCTTCCTCAGCCCCCACCTGCTATGCCTCTGGAAGTTTGTGACTGACACTCGGGATCTGCAGGATCTGTTGTCACATTAGATGTGTGACCTGCTTCACCAGTGCGCACGGTATTTCGCACCCCCTCAAATATCTTCAGGTTAGCGCGTCAATATTTCTCTACAGTGCCATCCCACAATCCAGAAGAGTATGTCACTCTTGCCGACCTCTCGTTTATACCGGGCAACCCTCAAGCCGATGAAGAACCGCATGCACCTTTGCCTTTGAGTAGCAAGTCTCAGTATCATCCCTATCCCAATCGTTCTTCCTTCCTGCTCGGTGATTGGTACTGGAATCAGGGGGTGCAAAAATCGCTAGAGGACTACAGGAAACTGATGTCGATCTTGGGCGACAGTACCTTCGATGCTACCAATGTAAGCTCCACCAGTTGGAAGAAAATTAATTTCCAGCTGGGAATTCACGAATACAATGAGGGAGATGGAGAAGAATGGGAAGATGAAGACTGCCGGATGGAAGAGAACACCGGTTACCATCGAGGTGCCATTTTCGCGCACTACGGAAATACCAGGCACATGGCTTTATTAAGCTGCAGATTTATATCATCGCTCCCTTGTAGCTGTTTTGCAGGAGAAGTTTGCCAATGCCCATGATGATAAACTCTTCCATTATGAGCCATACCAGCTACAGTGGAATCCTCCTCACTTAGATGCTGAAGTCACCATCTACAGAGACTTGTATACATCTTTTGCTTTTCACAAAGCCCACAGAGACCTACAACAATCACTGGGGGAACTTGCCTGTGACTTACCCCGAGTTGTGGCTGGCCTTATGTTTTGGTCGGACGCTATGCAACTCACTTCATTTGGAAATGCTAAGCTGTGGCCAACCTATATTGTATTTTGGTAACAAGTTGAAGTATCACCACTGTAAGCCATCGTGCAACTTAAGCAATCACGTTGCTTACTTAGAAATGGTGCACCTTTCCGGTATTGGCTCTGCTAGATACTGATGTCATGCTGCCAGCTCCCTGATTCATTCAAAGATTTTACAGGCGGCAAAGGCATGAGCAGCAAGTGCGCAACACACTGCCAAAGGGAATTCTTTCACGAGCAGTGGAAAATCTTGCTGGATGATGAGTTCTTGGCGGCGTACGAGCATGGAGTTGTTATTTGTTGTTGCAATGGCATTACACACAGAATCTACCCTAGGATCTTCACTTACTCTGCAGATTATCCTGAGAAGTATGTATACTCGTATACTGCACTGAATCACACTAATTCTTACTTGTACAGAGTTCTTATAGTGACGGTTCAAAATCTAGGAGGCTGCCCATGTCCTTGATGCCTTATACCTAAGGTACAGATACAAAACATGGGAATGACTCAGGATATACAACAACGCGAGACTCTGGAACAGAGTGATGAGAGGAGAGGGAGATTGGTGAGCGCTGCGCACTCATTGATTTATGAGCAGGACTTTGTGGTCAGCAGTGCAGCGGTAGAACAGATTCTTAAGCCAGAGTCCTGGGTGCCCACCTCCGTAAGGCTTGAATTTCCGTCACCAACAAAGGCTAATCATGTGTTAGAATGCATTCTCGGCCCATCTCAGTCCTCTAGGCTTCAATATCTTCAATGCGCTGTCTTCTTACTTGAGGGTCTTATATAAAGGATGTGTAAAATGCAGTGACAACACAACTACACTTTGATAAGACGATAGTTGCCAGCTCCTCAAGTTCACGGTCAATGGATTTTCTACTTCTCGGTTGATAATGTGGTGTTTGTGGGTGGTCAAAGAGTAATTAGATTACCTATTTGTTTAAAAGAAACTATACTGACTGGGTTTGTGAATTCTTAGTGATGAAGTATCTGTAAGGTATGTCTCAACCTAGTAGGTCATGTCTCAACCTATGAAAGTCTGTTTCAACTTTGTTGTATTCTCCTGACTCATGTCTCTCTTCTGATAAGAGAGAGGGTCTTAATACAAGTAAAGCTTAGTTCTGATAACAGTAAACAGTTGTTATATAGTCAACCTTCTGTAAGGTAGTATATAACTCGAAAATAGATGTAGCTTAGTCTTACTTCAAGGCAACTTGTAGGCCTGCACTTTATCTATGTCTCACCAGCTCTCACTCTCATTTAGTGTGATAGGTGTAAAGTGGGAAGTTATATTTCATGGGTGTAAAATGGGCTCCTTTTATACCTTTTTGGAGGCCATATTACTAAGCATGGTTCATCACATGGATTGGTAAGAATATTCTTACAAAGCAGTCCATTTGGTGTGGTGAGTCAGCTTGTTTTACTAAGGAGTTTACAAGTACAGTGTAGTTTTACAAAGCATGACGAATCAAAGGCATCAGTCATCACATGGATTGGTAAGAATGTAATTTCAAACCAAGCCTTTTGGTGAGCTGAGTCATCCTTGTTACTAAGTAGATTATAAATACAGTTGCAAGTCTTACGAAGCATGACAAATCATTGACAAAACATGATGAGTCAAGCTGAATCATTACAAATCAAGTTATTTCCCAGTCACATGACATGCACATGCTTGCAAACATGTTCTGACAGCTAGTGAGAAAGTCTGATGCTGAATAAGTCCTAGAAAATAGAAACAGAGAGAATGTCCTAGAAGAGAATAGAAACATAGAGAATGTCACAAAAAGTAGAGATACATCGAAAATTGAGTCTGAGACAAAAGAGAAAAGAGTTCAAGATAATGAATCAAGGAGAAATGGTAGAGTCTCTTGGTAATAGGGTACAGTATAGTTTGTTATACCTTCCTTATCACTCCTTATATACACATGTCATGGTATGAGTTGCATACCATGCATGACAGCATTGACTATCTTCATTACAAATCTGATTGGAACATCGATCTGTTACAAGTTAGAGATGTCCGAATCAAGTTGAATGGTACTTATAAGCAAATGATCAGTCTCAGACAGTAGTTTCGAGTGTGCCTTTGGAAAGTCAACGCTCTGCATGACCCCTTTCATCTGATACTCCGGCCCGCAGGTGACACTCATGGTGTCGCCAGGCCTGACGTCATAACCCCTTCCCTTTGTGTATTTAATTGTCAGGGCAAGGCACATCCGTTGAACAAATGCCACTGGAACTTGAATTCTTGATTTGTCTGTAATGAAGATAAGAGAGGGATCCTAGAACCACAGCTGAGTGGCTCCCATAGGAAACCAGATCACAACGCCGTGTTCCCCCATGTGCTCTCCCACAAGAACTTCTATGGCATCCCCAACTTCTATAGATTCAGATTCGGGGGGAGGCTCAAAATGTTGCTGTGATAATGGTCGTGATTGTAGCATGTGGTCTATAGGCCGATGATCTAAGAAGTATTTCGAAACTTGCACCTGTACTGAGTGTCAAATAGTTTGTAATTTTTTTCGATTTACACTAAACATTTACCTGTTCCATGGAGACCTCTTGGCAAATGTGAAAAAGTTCACCATCCATTTGAACAATATGGCCTTCCAAGCCCAAGTATGAACCTGCCACCACTTGAACCGCATCCCCGACCCAAAAGACATGCTCCACATCCTGAAGATGAGCTTCCACTTCTTTCTGATGTCCGTCAAAGGTGAATTCTAAGGGCACAGAACCACCAGATGAATGGTCTATCGACACAACTGTGCCGATCTCTGACTGAACTTCTCCATGGACCATTCTGGCTGCATCTCCTATGCGCAAGAACTGCATTGAAAACACTACGAGGGTTTTCTTGACCAGGGGTTTGTCCCATCCAGATCGCTGATACAGTAGTATATCATCAGCAGGGGGGAATGCGATGAGGTCTAGAAGGTAACAGTGGAACTTTTTTAGTAGTAGTCCCATGAAGTACTGTTCTCCGTTGTATGAAAATCCTACAACTTCTTCATCACGAATAATATTGGACACTGGCTTGCCATTCAGAAGGAGAGATCGGTCAAGCAGCGCTACAGATCCACGAGGCATGGGATAAGGAAAGTCGCAAGGAGGTATCAAAACTGCAACAAAAAGATTTGATTGATTGGAATCAAACACATAGCCAATGTCGCCCTTGTACTTGCCATTTTTGATCCTCACCCATGAGGGGTTGGGCAGTTTGATACTTGAATGTTTCAGTACTTCACAATCTTCCTCAGAGATGAGGAGATATTCTTTGACATGGAGAAGATCCAACTGTGAAAGCGATGCTGCAATGGTTTTGGGGCTATCCGAGACCACATACAGTTTGCCTTGTGCCCAAGGTGACACAGTGATGGCAAATCCATTGCTTTGAAGATGCCCAGCAATATATTTCATGGCAATTCCTGCAATGTGATGAGTGACATTTCACGTAAATTAAAAATAAACATACTGTGAACATGAACCAAATGCATCCTACTCATACTTGCGTTGGAGGACTTGGCAGTTCTGTGATGGTGATGTCCTGATGAGCTGGGCTGGTCGCCTTCATACCTATCAAAGATGAGGCTCATTGCTGCAGCAAACTTATGTTGGCCTGATTGTCCCGGCAAGTGTGTAACTTTTGGCGACGGCACAGAGGGGCCATCTTCACCCTGAGCCTCATCATCTTCATCCTGGGAATCCTCTCCTGCTTTGAGGTCGAGGTAAGGATGCTTCAACTGTATTTAAAGTTCGGTATGAAAAGTATATGAAATGGGTATTTTACTCACTGTGGGTCGTCTATGTGATTGATGATTTAACAAACCACCGCTTGTTCTCAATGTAGTCGTGGTTACATGTGAATCTGTTGCTGGACGAGGGATATCGGATGAATCAGAGGATGCGTGGAGTATGTGTCTGGCCTTCAGGATGTGAAGGTTTGCCAAGGCAACACTGTCATCACTGTCACCAGAGAACAACACATCTCAGGTGTCCTTCCAATCATCTGCAGAGTATTGATCGCCTAAGTATGATGAAAATGCATCTTCCATCTCAGGGAAGGTCATGTTGGTGGTGAGGAATTGTTCCAAAATGCGCCATGCACCTTCATCCACCAGTGGCATGATGTCACCTGAATATCCTCTGTGCCATAAAACAGCTCATGAGTAACCGATATCAACGGCACAGTATTACGACTCACCTTCTT
>JABCPV010000649.1:0-13423 GCA_016584345.1 Suillus ampliporus | reverse complement strand
ATGACCATCCTTCCAGCGCATGCCCCGGTCAATATGTCGCGAACGAGTAAAGCTATCATTCCACGTACATTGTCTTCCGAGCTCACTTCGACCAATCCAGATCCATATTCATCAACTCGGTCCTTATTCTTTGGGCCTTCCGACTCACCCTGGATCCTACGAAGCCGTTGGATGACATGGGGTACATGAACGGGGATATATTTAAACGACCGTGCGCAATCGAGTTCGAAACGAAGATTCCGGAAACGGACCTCAGGCGCATGATGCACAATTATCCTGAGATAAAGGAAACACCTAGATACAAAGGTGTGAGTAATGCTACGATAAGTTAGTAACGAGTCATGTATCTAGGAAAAAATGGACGTACCCTCAGCCTTGTAAGGATAGTATATCCTTTACGCGCCGACCGTTACTCCAGACGAAGACGTTCGGACTCATCCAACCAACCACGTGACTCACCGACGCGAAGAAGCTTAACGCTTCGCGTCCGAGTTACGTGGATACATTCTCTTTTATCTCCTTTAAACCCTCTTGCGTTATCATACCATATGCTCGTTTTTACGATCCGCGTGCTTTCACCGTTTATTTTCACTGTTCCACATGCTACCACTCTCCATTCAGACTAGTTAGAAACATCACAAAACCTACTTATACGACGCTTGTACTCTAATATCGATAGCAGAATCCTAGACGTTGATTCCCCGGCTCAGAGCAGCAGAATCAAAACGACGACTCACACTCCACGTACCACAGAACCTCTCAACGACAAAAGCCTCAAAGACTCAGCCTTCGTTACCGTTTTTCCATCTTCGTGTCTATCAGCAACACGATTCGTTTCTCCGCCTTTCCATAACATTCCCCTTCGAACTCAGTAGCAGCATTACATATTGGAGCCCACCACGAGGGGAATTGTTTTCAAGCAAAACCCTTGCACCCTGAGTCTGATCCGTTTGATCTTTTACTGATCTACTGATCTTGCTCTCATAGAAACCGGTCTATTGACCACCCAAGTCTCAATATTTTGAAATACAGTCATCCTAATGCACAGCTAAGGCTCGAGCAAGAAATGCCATCTGCACTGGCTCCCTCAAAGAACACCACGCCACCAAAAACGCGCAGAACCCACGCTAGTACTCTAAATACCCCAGTCACCTACTCAGCTATGAAAGCACCTATGCCAGAGCCATCCCCGAGTCCCACAGACATCCATCACCCTCCAGGATCATTCACTAAACCCTTCGCATTCACTCCGAGCCATTCCAAGACAGACCAATGGCCAGAAACCCTGCAAGACACCCCGAAGAACCAACCGAGTTGTCTCTATCCGAAGAAGACACCGTAAATCTTATGATCTGTCCAAACCCGTTCCTCTCCGCATGAACACCCAGTGATTGCGATTTTCCAACTCGCACCTCTGCAGAATCCGCATATTATCCCAACCCTCCCATCCAAACTGCTGTGGGTGAGGAAAATAAGATGCTAAGGGTAGTCAATATGTTCCTATGGTTCGAGGGTTATACTCGTCCCAAGGGGATTGCTACTGGGCAGCGATCCTCGATAAATGCGAGGAGATGCAAAGACTAGACTCTGTCTAGCAACCCGAGTCGATCCTATCCTTGATAGGATGAGGAATCTGCAAGTGCGGAAAGTGCGGACGGGCGCGGGAACAATGCACAAGAAAAGTGGGTTGAACACGGATAGCACACGGATGAAACAATGAGAGGGAAAACGAACTACGAGCCTATACAATGAAGACTGGGCGAAGTCGGACCAGGTTTACGACTGGTACTTGCCTCTAGTCAGACGGATGATGGACGGACGACGGATGGACGACTCGGATTTGGTCAACAGTAGATTCAGAGTGTAGGAACAGTGAGCAGAGTACTAGAGAAGTACTCTCGAAGCGGAAGTGATGGGATGGTTATCAAAAGGTAAAAGTATCATAAGTAGTTGTCTTCTATATATATAGGATCGTGATCTGACAAACCCTAAGTTAATACAACCGGGTCTGGGTCGTGCGATAGGGGTCCACTTTGACTACGGAAGTGCGCGCGTGTGTAGCGTAAGGAATATCGACATGTTAGTGGTACATTGAGCATAATAGGTACTCACCAGTAAGGACAGACGATGGACGGGACAGGATAGGATGGATGCGGCGGATGTGTGAGCTAAGGAAAGGTAATATGATGGGTCCGCGGGTGTACCATGCAACGGATGGGTAACGGATGAGGGACGGGTGGGATGGATAACGGACAACTGATGGATAATGGACGGATAATGGATGACTGACGGATAACAGACGACTGACAGATAACAGACGACACGTAACATGGATGTATGATGGACAGGTAATGGACGACACGTAACACGGACATATGACAGACAGGTAAAGGACGACGTGGACGGATAATGGATGGGATGGATGACATATGTATGACCCACGGGTGATGTATGGAACGCATGAACCGTACGGGTGATGGATGGAATGGGTAAGATGGACGGGTGTCATATGGAACGCATGAACCACATGAACCGCATGGGTGATGGATGGAACGGGTGAGACGGATGGGTGTCATATGGAACGCATGAACTGCATGAACCGCATGGGTGAGATGGACGGGTGTCATATGGAACACATGGATATGTGGATAGTCACTTGTAGGGTTCTCGATATTCGCCGGATACAGGCCTATAGTGGGTACGTTCCCCACACTGCCTTTGCCCTTAGACCAGCAATATTCACCTCACAAACTCCAACTTGCCCTCGAACATCAATCAAACCTCAAACATTACCACCCTTTCGTACTTCATCTTCTGCAGCATCTAGCCAGCCTATACCACCTCTCCTCTCAATTCCTATATGAACCGCGCCTCCTCAACCTCCATCCACAATGTCTACCACATCAAGAGGCATCAATGGCCATGCCAGGAGCAAATTCCAGAAAAGCACTGTCCTTCAATGGAGAAACCTCGGAATTATTAGAATTCCTTCGAGTTGTTCGAAGATCTGGCTGCCACCTGCACACTAACAGATTCGGAAAAATGCAAGTCAATTGTTTGTTACATTGACATACAAACAAAGCATTTCTGGGTAACGTTAACCAGATACGAAAGCAGAGATTTCCCCGTGTTCAAAGCAAGCATTTTAGTGCAGTACTCCAGAGCAGCCAAAGGTCAATGATACTCTATTCGTGACCTCAAACAGATCGTAATTAGCAACATCGACAACGATATCTCGACCAAGACCAAGTTGCTGCAGTACTACAGACAATTTCGTCCTGTTTGTCATATCCCATATCTCCGACATCCACAAACTCTTGTCCATTAGCGCGCTTCTTCCGGACCGCCAGACCTGAACTCCGGACAGGTCCGCTCCACCAGACCTAACCCCAATCTAGAATCCCCCTTACCTCCGGTCCTCCGGCTTCTGTTGATATTTGCCTGCTTATTGATCTCCGGTACCTATTTCATTTCCGAATCCATTTCACTATGATCCGTCTTACTTTACTTGATCTGTTTGGACTTACTAATACACTTGCCATATGCTTTCCTCACTGCCTCTGTACTCCGGATTACTGATCATTAGTTATACCTATAGTATATAAACTCCTGTACTTGTTGTAGCACCTCAGTTTGAATATTAAACATAGTCCTGCTCATTCCTGCCTCTCCGGACTTGAGTTCTCCGACTCTTGTCAATCTCCGACACTAGACTAGGGTAGACCCCTAAGTCTATCTCTGTTACCAGCTCTACCTCTGTTCCTTTCTGCTACCGGCTCTGGCCTTAAGGAGTCTAACTCTTTGATTAGTATCTACGGTACTACTGGGTTACATACTACCGGACTTGGTACTACTGGACCCCCTGAAATTAGGGGCACGTACTCGGATAAGGGGCGCAGCGCACGAGCTGAAGCCAAGCCCCTCGGATCTAGCCCTCCCTTGAGCACGGCCTTAACACTGTCACTCACTGGCTCGTCGTGAACAACAAAATATCCGAATGAGAACAGGATCATTATTTCTGGCAAGGACTACCTGCCGCTGCTCAATGCACTATAGACAGGCATCTTGAGCTCAAAAATGCTAATTACTCAAGGACAGAAGCTACAGACTTTGACGAAGTTCTTAAGGTAGGACGATTCGTGTTCTTGGACGACACCTTTGACGTGGATCTCAATGAACCTATAGCAACCAGGATTAGATCTATACAGGAGTCTAGGAATGTGCCTTGAACGAGCTGAAAAAGGGTCGTCGCACCAGTAGAAGATTCAGACAAAGAAGATGAGAGAAAAGACGTATGGCAAGAGGTACAAATGAAACACGTAGCCTTCTCCCCTCCTCCAGCTCCTGTTCAATCAACAATGGACGAAGTCGAGGACCTTGCTTGAAAGATGCATGGCCTTGATATAGCAGATGTAGCATACACGGGGTGTTACACATGTATCACTTGCCTCGCACCAGCTGCAGCTCAGGCATGGGCAGCCCCCAAATCACGTCAACTCGCCAGCAACACCTCGTCATCAGCCGCATTGCTATACCTCCCTCTCCCGCCCCTTCTGCCCTCCAATTATGCATCAAATTCTATGTGTTTCTTTTGTGGGGGACCCCATGTCATGTGTACCTGCTCAACAGCCGGAGAATATTTATGGGCAGGCCGAATTATTCAAGACGGACAGTTCTTTGCGTACCTGGACCGATCGTGCATAAGATGACTCAGAAATGAGATGTTCAAACAGGTCATCGATGCTAGATATGTGTCAGCCGCCCCCTCGACACCCACTACCGGATCAAACTCAATCCCTATCGAAAACCCTCAACACGAGTCTACCATGCAGCCCAACATGCCAGACATACCCACCTCTGCATTCATATCAGAATCGTACTTTCTCCAGTGCAACCCGGTTGTGGAGAATCACGCCGTAATAGTAACCGTTGAAGAGGAAGACAAAGAAGAGAGTGCGGAAGCACTGGCCATCACCAGGTCCAAGTCCAAACTGACGAGCAGTGCCAAAGAATCCCCCTCCATGCGCACTGACTCCTACCACTCCTGATGCCACTAAACCAAGTACGACTGAGACAAAGAAAGAACCCACCTTCAAGTACAAATCAAAAGCCACTTCCCCCAATGCTTCCAAACGCCTCTATGAAACCATCCTTAACACGCCCATCCCTCACTTGATGATATCCGACCTCTTGTTGATCAGCCCAGAATTAAGGAAGGAAGCTGTGGAATATTCATGCACCCATCGAGTACCAACACCTGCCGCAATGCTCTCAGCCAATGCACTCGCAGCAGATAGTGCACCCCCACTGCAGATAGAACATGCGACACCATTGCGCGAAATCCACATCATGCTAAATGGCACTCATTTGGAGTTAGGGTTGCTGGACGAAGGATCGGAAATAGTAGTAATTTGAGAAGACATCTGGAAGAAGATGAACGCACCCATCAACCAAGATGTGCGGATGAGGATGCAGACCGCCAATGGGGGATCACAGGAAATGGCAGGGTGTATAGAAATGCTAGAAATAGACGTCAAAGGAATTAAGACCTGGGCGCATGCATATGTAGTACCTGACGTGCCTTACCGCTTGCTTTTAGGACGACCCTGGCAGCAACTTGTACAACTGTCAAAAGCGGAAGATACTGACGGCATACACGTCTCAGTACACGATCCAAGGGACCCCAGCATAATTTGAACAGTCAAGACAACCCCACGTCCATGGCCTCACCCCTCCCTCACCCTGACAGCTGTGACTTTTCTCTCCACCTCGCCTGGACAAATAGTATCGACAGGCCAATCCATCTGGCACACGCAACCAACCAGCTCCGCTGACATCTATAGAATGACCAACCAATCCTTCCCTACGATCGACCAATCCTTCCATACAACTAGTGCCATCATTCCTCAACAACAGCCGATGATCGACCAATCTTTCCATACAACCAGTACCACTGACATCTATAGCGCGATTAGTCAATCCTTCCCTATGACCAGCCCCATTCAACCATCCTCCCAACCAGCTCCGCTGATATTTACAGCGCAATCAAACATCCAACCAGCTCCACCGACATATACAGCACAATCAAAAAATCTAGGACTATCCCCTGTTCCCACATCTCGTCTCACCTACTCCTCCTTCACTGAATTCCTTCTCCAGGCACATTTCAATGTCAAGCCAGCCCATTGCACTTTTGCCTACAAGAAAGTTGCCAATAAGGTGAAACCAGTGGCCACAACTATGCCCGTGCATGCATGAATCATCCGAAGGTTTCCAGAAGACCCCCTCGCGTCACTTCCCATTCTTTCCCCTACCCCTCCAGTATTCACGCCAGGGAAACAGCTCACACAAGACTGCATGGACAAGCTCGGCATTTTCAAGAACGAGTTTCTCCTGCCCGAAGAACAGAAGCTCGCTGCGCATGTTCTAATGAACAATGAGTTAGTGCTGGCCTGGGACAAGACGGAGAAGGGTCATTTTCGAGACGATTATTTCCCCCCCCGTCATTATTCCTACCATTGAGCACACGCCTGTTACAGAAGCCTCCCACTGGTTAACCGGATAACCTGGTTATCATTTTATTCTTCATGTTCTTTCTGTTTTACTTTCATTACGTTAACCAGCTGATCCTTATCCAATGGATTGGCCTCATGATCGTCCTCATGCCTGTTATCTGGTTATCACAACATTATCTCTGACTCATTTCATTGCCAGCAGATTGTACCGACGATCTGGTAACTATCCCTTAACCCTGCTGTACTGATCGATACTTTTACCATTCAACTGGTATTCACCCATGACCCTTACCATTACTCCATTTGCTACCCTATACCCTACCTTGCTAGTGAAAGGTCATGAGCCCCCTCTTCTACTGTGCAGCAGATCCTATCTACGATTGACCCCATGTGTACTTACCTGCCCTCAACCAGCAGAGATGTATATATAGTAGACACCAGTCGTTTGTATTCTTTAACTTAATCTACTTGGTTCTACCTGGATCCTTTGCTAAGGATCTCCCTCTGTTCCTCAGAAGCTTCACCAAGCTTTTGCTGTATACCAGACCCATAGGAGTTTCCTATAAGTCTCGTCTACACCTCGAACCTTTGACCTTGGATTATATCCATTGTAAAGACCCTCTGCATCGACAGCTCTTGTAGGGCTTTGTAGAGAAGCACTATCCAAGTTCGTAACAACGCCCTGGGTTCACTGTCAGCCTCCCATTCTGCCCAGTATCAAAGAAGAAGTTGTCAAGCTCATCAAGTTAAAGATATCATCCAGCATTTACGAACCATCAAACTCGTCCTACCAATCTTGCTGGTTCTGTGTTGCGAAGAAGAGCGGAGCCATTCGCATCGTGCATGACCTGCAAGAACTCAACTCCATCATGGTCAAAGATGCTGCCACTATGCCCTACATCAAACTCTTCGTGGAACAGTGCGCTGGGCGCACAATCTACTCAATGATGGACTTATTCGTAGGATTCAACCATCGTGCCTTAGCAGAGGAGTCCCGCAACATTACGACATTCCAAACTCCCCTCAGCACTTATCATCTCACCGTTCTTCCTCAAGGCTGGACAGATTCACCCACAGTGTTTCAAAATGATGTTGCCTTCAATTTGCAAGCTGAGATCAAAATAGCACCGAACTTTCAAGATGACGTTAATGTCCTTGGACCCCGCACTCGATACAAGTTAACCGACAGATCATACAAATGCTGCCCTGAGAACACAGGCATCAGAAAGTTTGTTTGGGAACATTGCATAGATGCAAATTGTGTTTTGCATCGTCTTAAGCACGTGGGAGCAATGGTGTCCACAATGAAATTGTTTTTATGTGTTCTGGAAGTCATTGTTGTTGGACAGAAATGTACGTATGAAGGACGTATCCCCGATGAGACGAAGGTCTCAAAGATTACACACTGGCCCTCATGCATGACGAAGACTGAAGTTCATGGATTCCTTGGCACTGTAGGCACCGTACGCACATGGATAAAGGATTTTGCCTTCATCTCACATCCCCTTACCAACCTCACACTGTGGGTGAGGAAAATAGCTTGTTAGTATAGTCAATAAGTTCCTAGGGTGTGAGGTTTGTACTCATCCCAAGGGGATTGCTACTGGGCAGTGATCCTCAATAAATGCGAGGAGAAACACAAACTAGACTCTGTATAACGACCAAAGTCAATCCTATTGTAGATAGGATGGAGGATTTGTAGATGCGAGAAAGTGTGGATGAGCGCGGGAAGATACGGACAATGCGGACAGGTGCAGGAAGATGCGGACAATGCAGACAATGTGGACAATGCGGACAATGCAGACATTACAGAGTGAGTCAAGGAGTGTTCATTGGCAAAATAGCGGAATAGCAAATCCTTCTAAGAGGAAAACAAAGTGGGAAATAAAGTGCGGGTCTGGATCAATCCTATTCTACATTTTTTTCATGTCTATATGTAGGGAGAGTGATCTGGAGTGCCCTGGCGGACAGGTACCGTGTTTTAGAGCACTCTACATGCATCTGGGTCCAAGTAGCAGAAAGGGTACGTAATACAATGGGATCTTTAAGAAAATAGTGACAGGTGATCGGAAAACTTACCAATGAGGATAGACGGACATGGACAGATGGATCGGGCAAGTGGAAGTGTGGACATGCGGACATGCGGACAAGCGGACAAGTGCAGGAAGACACAGATGACGCGGACAGGCGCGGGAAGATGCAGATGGGCGACGGATGGATGATGGATGGAACACATGGAACACATGGAATGGACGGGTGAGACGGGTGGTGTAGTAGGGGGGTTTGGCTTCTAGGGGTCTTCCAGAGGTGCCAGAGGTCCTGCCTGGGCCTCGAGGTACTAGGTATATGTACCTAGCGCATGTCTGCAGTTAGCCTTCGCCCATTCCAGTAGCTTTGTTCTTTCTGCTTGGTCTGAGCCCGTCGGTTCCTCTCGTCAGTAGTGACGACTCCAGCGGGTGTCATATGAAGGGCAGGATATATGGATAGTCACCTGTAGAGTCCTCAATATTCACGGGATACAGGCCTACAGTGGGTATGTTCCCCACAACGCGCAAATATTCCCTTCAAATGGACCTTCGAAACCCAAGACGCTATGGACAGACTCAAGGCTGCAGTCCTTGCATCTCCTGCTATTCAACCCATCAGTTACTCCTCATCCAACTAAGTCATTCTAGCAGTAGACTCATCTTACCTGGCATGCGGTCAGATTCTTCTTCAACTCGACGACAATGGTCAACATCGTCCAGCACATTTTGGCTCGATTATGTGGAATGAGTGTGAAGCTCACTACTCTCAGTTGAAAATTGAGCTTTATGGGTTGTTTCGAGCTCTGTGCGCAGCAAAAGTGTGGTTGATCGGGTTGAAAAACTTCACTGTTGAAGTTGACACCAAGTATATCAAAGGCATGCTTAGTAATCCGGATATTCAGCCAAACACCGCTATGAACCACTGGTTAGCAGGGATCTGTCTCTTCAACTTCAAGTTACACCACGTTCCAGGCAAAAAGCACTTAGGACTTGTCGGTCTATCTTGATGACCAGCTGTACTGGAAGATGTAAAAGAGCTAGAAGAGACGTCAGAAGAAGTAGAGGAATGGCTTGATGAAGTACTGGGATGCATGATCTGGGCTAAGAAAGATTTAGAAGGAATTTTCAGACAACTACAGCAGGAACTCTCACTCGTTTTGCACGCGGCAGAAACCTCACACAGCATTGACCTCATCCTTCCTTCAGACGACATCACTCAGAAATGCAACACAGAACTTCTCACAATCTTTGCGTACCTCAACTCCTTATCACTTCCTTCCTCCATTTCAGCTTCAGAACATGCTCAAATCACCAAACACGCCATTCAGTTCTTTGCTCGAGGAAACTGGCTATGGCGCAAAGACTCATCAGGCCATCACCAGCTCGTCGTTTTCAGTGCTGACCATATCCGTATCCTCCATGATACTCATGATTCTCTCGGTCACAAAGGCTTTTACACCACTCGTCATACCATCGCAGACAGATTCTGGTGGCCTTTGCTAGACAAAGACCTTGCCTGGTATTTGAAGACCTGCCATCAGTGCCAGATCCGGTCCGTCGAAAAAGTCGTTATCCCACCTACCGTTGCTATCCCCTCAGCTCTCTTTTGCAAAGCATTCACAGACTCAATGTACATGCCCACCGCACACGGATACTCATACGTCGTTCAAGCACACTGCTCGTTGTCAAATTGGCCCGAATTTAGGATGTTGAGAAAGGAAATGGGACGAACCTTGGGGGCATTTCTGTTCGAAGAAATTTTGTGTAGATGGGGAGGAATCGAAGAGATAGTCACGGATAACGGAACACTGTTCGTCACTGTGCTCGATTGGCTTGCCCAAAAGTACCATATCTGCCACATACACATTTTGGCCTACAATTCCAAGGCAAATGGACTCATAGAACACTCACACTGTATGGTCTGTGATTCGCTCGTTAAAGCCTGCAACGGAGATATCACGCAATGGCCAACACTCACACACCACGTATTTTGGGCTGACCGAGTTATGACATGACGATCCACGGGACACACACTATTTTTCATAGCACACGGTACTGAACCTCTTCTGCCTCTCAACATCACCGAAGCCACATTCCTTCTTCCTGATATCACATCGCAGATCACGCCCAACGATCTTTTAGCATTCCATGCTCGCCAGTTAGCCAAATGAGACAAAGACTTAGCTCTCATCCATCAACGTCTACTTAACAGTCATTTTGCATCAATCAAGGACTTCGAGTGACATTTTGTCAACACAATCCATGACTATGCATTCAAACCTGGAGACCTGGTATTAGTCCTCAACAAGAAGATCAAAGCCATTTCAAATGCGAAATGCAAATATTTCGTGCCAATGATCATTGTTTCATGCTCCACAGGCGGCTCTTATTGACTCGCGGAAATTGATGGTTCACTCTCCAAGCTCAAGTTCGCAGCATTCCGCATCATTCCTTACCACCTGCGCTCTCCCACCTCACTCGAGGTCACGCAGTTCATCAATCCTCAAGCTCTCGAAGGCCTCAATGATGAATAAGAACCAGATGCGTCATACTTTTCATTTTATCTCTAATATACCTCTCTATGTGTTAAGGCCGTGCTCAAAGGAGGACTGGATCCGAGGGGCTTGGCTTCAGCTCGTGCGCTGCGCCCCTTACCCGAGTACGTGCCCCTAATTTCAGGGGGTCCGGTAGTACCAAGTCTGGTAGTGTTAGTACTAAGTCCGGTGGGATGTAACCCGGTAGTACCGAAGAATGCAAATCAAAGAGTAGACTGCTTAAGGCCGGAGCCGGTAGCAGAAAGGGACAGAGGTAGACTACCCGAAAGTAGAGCCGGTAATAGGAATAGACTTTAGGGGTCAACCCTTAGCCTAGTGTCGGAGTTTGACAAGAGTCGGGGAACTCAAGTCCGGAGAGGCAGGAATGAGCAGAACTATGTTTAATAATCGAACTGAGGTATCTACAACAAGTACAAGAGTTTATATACTATAGGTATAGCCAAGGATCAGTAATCCGGAGTTCAGAGGCAGTGAGGAAAGCATATGGTGAGTACATTAGTAAGTCCGAACGGATCAAGTAAAGTAAAACAGATCATAAAGAAATGAACTCAGAGATGAGACAGGTACCGGAGATCAATAAGCAGGCGGATATTAACATGAGCCGGAGGGCCGGAAGTAAGGGGGATTCTAGATTTGGGTTAGGTCCAGTGGAGCGGACCTGTCCGGAGTTCGGGTCCGGCGGTCCGGAGGAAGCGCGCTGATGGAAGTAGTTTGTGGATGTCGGAGATATGGGATATGACACTATGCTACAGTATGAAATTTCTTTTAGTTAGAAGATCAACTGAGGGCGGTTGATATTCAAAGTGGGGAGGTGATGTAAGGATAGTATATCCTTTATGCGCCGACCGTTACTCCAGACAAAGACATTCAGACTCATCCAACCAACCATGTGACTCACTGACGTGAAGAAGCTTAATGCTTCGCGTCCGAGTTATGTGGATACATTCTCTTTTATCTCCTTTAAACCCTCTTGTGTTATCATACCATATGCTTGTTTTTACGATCTGCGTGTTTTCACCATTTATTTTCACTGTTCCACATGCTACCACTCTCCATTCAGACTAGTTAGAAACATTGGAAAACCTACTTATACGACACTTGTGCTCTAATATCAATAGCAGAATCCTAGACGTTGATTCCCCAGCTCAGAGCAGCAGAATCAAAACAACGACTCATGCTCCATGTACCACAGAACATCTCGATGACAAAAGCCTCAAGACTCAGCCTTCGTTACCATTTTTCCATCTTCATGTCTATCAGCAACACGATTCGTTTCTCTGCCTTTCCATAACATTCCCCTTCGAACTCAGTAGCAGCATTACAGAAGTACATGCTTGATAGCAAAAATTGTGCTAAAGATACAACAAGGTCAGACATCCTTCTGCGTGGTGAGGGGAATGAATCTTAATAATGTCCTTTGTGCACTTCGCAGTTGCTGCCAGATGAGGAGACGCGTGTGCATTCAATGACAACACGAACTCAGTAAATGGGCTTTGTTGATGAAACCATCCTCACTGTCTATACAGTAGTCCAGGACACCTATCGCCCAGGCCATGTCACGAGGTTCGCGTTCAGCCCGATGTGTCTCACCTCCATGCCAAAGTAATCATACTTGAATGAAATGTGTCGAGTCATGCAATGTCATTTGTTGGCCAGATAATCGATTCCCTCATTGCTGGAAAAGATCTTGTATTCAATCCATGATGGTATTCAGGCCGAACATAATGTTTAGTTGACCGAGGCAGAGAGTTCTGCTGCATGAGTATAAATCGTCAGAATAAATGGTGTTGGCAGGAAACAAGACATGCAAAATCCGCTTGCAGATGGCCAGTCCTGGTCAGTGTGTACTCCTCATTCCAGCATCAAGAAGAAAGTTGATTCGGTGAAGTCTGGGTGTCGTAGATATGGTGTAAAACGTGTGATGAATGTGGTGCAAACTTTGTCTAGATTCGTGCCAGATCGGCGTCCCTGGCAGATGTAATCTGCATTTTCAATTTCTGCAGTGTAGGTGACTGTCATATCCCATATCTCCGACACTTGTAAACTCTTTCCAGTAGCGCGCTTCCTCCAGACAGGTCCGCTCCACTGAACCCAACCCCAATGGTATTCCCTTTACTTCCGGCCCTCCAGCTTCTATTGATATCCGCCTGCTTATTGATATCCGGTACCTATTTCATTTCCAAATCCATTTCCTTATGATCCGTCTTACTTTACTTGATCCTCGGACTTACTAATAGACTCACCATATGCTTTCCTCACTGCCTCTGTACTCCGGATTACTGATCAGTTAGTTTACCTACAGTAATAAACTCCTGTACTTTGTTGT
>JABCPV010000648.1:0-13446 GCA_016584345.1 Suillus ampliporus | reverse complement strand
AGGTAGTGATACAAAGCATGACACACTTGAACGGGACCAATTCAGTTGATGTCAACTTAGACGCCAATTCATAACTCACTGAGGCAGACGTGCAACGTGTCTATGACCCTGCAAGAAATAAGGAAGGCAAATCCATAACTCAGATAAAATTACCAACGATCGCGACCTGTAACACCGTCGTAAAAAGCCATGATCCAGTATAAACCCTACATGACGTACCAACACTTTTAGATTTTTGCTGTCTCTGGGGTAATATACATAATACAAGTATGTCTTGTAGGACGAAGCAGATCAGTGAGCACTACTACTGTTTACATATGAGTAAGTGTTCGTACCTGCAGAGTCGTGATGCCATACAAGCTGTTATGTCACAATCGCCACTGTCAAATCCTGACCGAAAGAGGACAGATCTCTCGACGGCAACATCGCAGTCACCATGCCCCCAATGAAGCCCCTGCGCCTAAAGAGAGGTCATGTTGGCGCGTGCTCGGTGCAAGGAACAACGTACCAAAAGTATTACTCAATGTCCACCACCGCCATGAACCAAGCAGTTAGTGGATGAAGAGAAGAAGGAAAAATCGGTGTGTGACAAGGCTGTTGTTCCGCAAGGCATTTATGACATCCCAGGAGTTTTTAAATGGGTCCCAACAAAATAAGTACCCGGCAATGAGGTAAGGAGGCTGAAGAAGGAGCTACGCACCCAAACGCAACCTATACTTATCATTGTTAATATTAAATTCCCTTGGCGCGGTTTGCGCGGGTCCAGATTCCAGACTCCGAGTAAGCACCTGTAAACGCATCACCTGCCAAACTAAAAATAAACGTTCCCCTTTGACATGTGATCTCCTGTGGTCTGCCAATCGGGGGGAGGGAACTCACCTTGAGACCTCCGAGGCTGGCCTAAAAGTCAGAATTTTTAGTGTTATGCATCTCCTTGTGGGCGGTCCCCGAGTTGCCACCCAGTCACCAACAATTGGTCTGATTGGGCCACCATATGCCACCATATGCCAGAGCGCTGTGTCGCGCTGAGCTGAGGACTCAGATCAAATGATCCCAGTTGGTTCCGTGTGGCGATGCAACTGAGATATCACATCATGACCCTTACTTGGCATAGGTGGACGGTGGAAAGCGACACCCCGAGGCGCGACACCCATGAATGACAAAATCGTCACAGCTAAGGCCTTAAAGGTGGAGCACACAGCGCTATTTCACGCTCGACCTGTAACATGTACTCAATCATTAATATATGTGTATATCCATAGTGTGTGTATCCACACAATGACTGTTCACTATGTCGTCATCACGTCACAACGAAGATTCGGTTTGTACACCGCAAGTACACCCAAAAGTGCAATGAGCGCAGTGATTATGGAACATCCGACTATGCGGGAGCATCTTGCGGGTCTGAGATGAAGATGTTGTTTCCCTTGACATTGATGAAGGAGTACTGCAGAGGCTCATCAGAATCAGAGATGCACGAACGCGAAAGCTCCACAAACCTCGGCAAGATCCGTGTCTTTCCCTCGGTTGTAGTTCTGGTATATGAGGTTTACCTGAATAAGACAACGTTTAGGTGGAAAATGCGACGCATAGATTCAATACGTACCTCAGTCATAAATGGTCTCAATCCAGCTGTCTCTAGCATCTCCCACCAAGGTAAGAAATCCTCGAATTTCTTATCCCAGGCATGGAGCTCAACTATGAGCTGCCCGAATGGTAGGGGCTCCCCGGACGATATATATGGTTGGATTATCTGAGTGAGTGTATCAAACTCCCCACCCTCGATGTCAATTTTGAGTACGTTAATATGGTCGTGCTCTGATCACGAACATAAGAGCGTTCATTAGCAAGAGACTGAACGCATATAGAGAGCGTACGAACTGTTAAGCTCAAGCAGTGTCTTGAGAGTATACAGCTTATGATGATGGTGCGACTGGTGTGCATCAAAGTTGGCAAGACCCCATGAAAAGAAGTGTGCGCGGGGGTTGCTCTTAACGTGGGATCCAGATGAGTTGGAGCGATAGTCATATCCCCAGACTTGACAATGCCGCGTCCGGTCGAGCAGCTCTGCCTCGAATGTCGTTTCATAATTCATACCTACGTAGTTGCAACTGAGTGTTAGTCCGAAATGAAATGAACGAACTGGCGCACCGAAAGTATATATGATACAGTCTGGCTTGAACTCCAGTCGAGATATCCCACATGCCCACTTTCCACCATCCCCCAATGCACCTATGCGCTCTAGTTCATGCGGACAATCGAAAGATGGAGGAAAGAAGCTCCCTGAGAATGTTCGTAAACGCCTGAATGGCAAACGGAAATCTTCATCGACCCAACTCACAGACAGTGTATGCTGGCCATGGGTCTTTATCTGGTGGAAACCTGAAACATGTTCAATTCACAACAGGACCAGTGAGTCTGTGAGAACATTGACGATGTCACAAGAGGTTGAGCCGTATCTCTGTATTAGGTCCTTGCGGCCAGCTATTACTTTCTGATAGACCCTTTCTGCTTGCTCAAGCCGTGCTGGGAGTGGACCGTCGCGGATATATGCAGCATACGAGTCGGTAGAGAGCGGAGATTGGGAGTGTGATAAGCATAGGGCCCATCAGAAAATGCGACTATGCTCAATAGCACTCACGAAACACTCGTGTGCATAGTCGTTTTAGTTAGGTCAGTGTAACGGTCGCTATCGCAATCAAGCACCTGTGACTCCCACGTAACTACTGTAATAAGAGGTGATAATAGATGGGTATCGCCCCTCTAAAGCGAGGGAAATTCAAGGGATCAGCGCCTCCTTCAATATTGCTTGGATAACGAGGGACTTTATACAGCTGTAGAGACCGTGTACTATTATTACTAGGGCTACTATTATTAGAATCATGTGATGGCTACCGTTGCCGTTACTGCCCTCAACGTCGGCTAATGACTCCCACCTTCGAGCTCGCTGTGTGGCACGATGAGCTCGCATATCTCGTGTCTAAGTGGTCGGATTGACGCCGCGTTTCGACGAGCCGTAAGCTGATCTTGGTTACAATACGTAGCGAGTACATGCATGTCCATAGATGTGTAAATGACCCTACTCCTCTTCAACATTCCTATGAAGTTCGAGGTGCGAGAAATCATCAGCGACGCGGAGGACGTCCTGGAGACTCCGTGATACTTCCTCTGCCACCTCCTCCTCCTGCTCCTCCTCATCCAGGTCCTCTTGGGTATCTAAATGTCCAGCACATGGTTCATCGTTTAATGGTAGCTGTCCTACAAGCAGCCGTGATGGGATCTGGACGTTCGGTGCGCTGGCACTATCTCCGAGACTCGTGTAAGTGCTTACACCTGGGCCTATTGTCCCACTGAAACCCGTAAGCTTCGAGATTTCATAGATCCGCTTCAGGTGTCGTAAGTTGAATCGTCCTCGAACATTTCGATGTATAGCAATTTGATGGGCAAGAGCCAGGCTAGCAGCTTTCAGCTGATCCTCGCAGTTCCGCAGGTAGTTTTCTTCGTCTTGTATGTATGTCACTAGACGCCGTATCTCCACATTCAATCACTGAATTTCCTCCTGCGCCCGACACATCTTGAAGTAAAGGCCCATGGCACTACAAGCAGCCGCTGACGACCACGGCCGTTGAGATATGTCTGCAGGCATGTCGCGTAGCAGGTCGAAGTCAGCAAGAAATGCGTACTCCACAACCTCATCCCATTTGAGCAGTGCGCGGGGAGGGTACATTGCCGCAGCGATAGCGTTGTAGGTGTTGAGAGCAGATCTGATGGCGATGGAGTGTGTCTGTAGAGCCTTGGCGATGTGTTTACGAAGTTTGTAGCCTTCCGTGATATTAGAACCAGTAGTTGCAAGCAATATACAAACTTACCTGTACCTGTCCAGTTCATCTTCGTCAGTTCAAATATTCGTGTGACGATCAATCCCTCGAGATGATCCAGTGCACGCTGGTACTTCCTGTTAGCAACGAGCCTCCCCACCCTCTGCCAATCTGCATCTTCAGGAACCCAGCAGTTCATGATCTCAAGCTTGCACTCGAGTGCTTGAATGAGTTTCAGATTTCTCTCATAGTCCTCAAGAACGTGACGTTGCGTGCTCTCGGCCTTGTGGGTACTTTTTGCTTGTGCATTGTATGACGCAGCCTCCTGGGAACTCAGAGAAGACACCTGGAAAGCTGTCATTGCAGCCTCAAGAGCCTCGCTGTGCAAATGAACTGTCAGCGAGCAGAAAATGAATACAAGGACCAAACTCACGTGCTCGCAGTAAGATTCACTAGTTTCTGCCAGTACTCCATCTGTAGCGTTTCGTCCTCAGGTTCTCGTGTTAGACCTTGAAGATAGATCTTCTCCTCCTCTAGCCAGTGCTCAAAAACATTCTCGTCTGTGATTCCGAGATCTTGCATAAGCCTTGGTAGCGTTGCATCGCCATCATTCAAGGTATCAAGTGCTTGCTTGTAGTTGTTGAACAAAAAATCGGCTAAACAGAGATTATGTCAGCCAGTGCTCACACTTCATACCAGCAATACTTACAGAGGTTAGCATAGACCTCAAAGTCATCATTATGCTCGAAATACGAGTCGATGGCCTGTTGGCGATGAAATATGCTTGCATAACATAGAGAAGACTGCTAGAGCATTCAATTTTGAGAAGGTTCATTTGCAGGTTTCCAGATCCTCGAGTCCCAAACCCTTGATGTAAGTTGTAAGCGAAAAAAGCTGGCACAGGCGCCTGTGGGCATGTCCGTGGAAGGCCCCCACAAGGGATGTGTAGTTCAATGAGTGCGTGAGGGGTCCAAGGCAGCTGTTTTCAAGTGTAGTCTTGAACTGACACCTGTCATATCCCATATCTCCGACATCCACAAACTCTTTCCATCAGCGCGCTTCTTCCGGACCGCCGGACCTGAACTCCGGACAGGTCCACTCCATCGGACCTAACCCCAATCTAGAATCCCCCTTACTTCCAGCCCTCTGGCTTCTATTGATATCCGCCTGCTTATTGATCTCCGGTACATATCTCATCTCCGATTTCATTTCCTTATGATCCATCTTACTTTACTTGATCCGCTCGGACTTACTAATGTACTTGCCATATGCTTTCCTCACTGCCTCTGTACTCCGGATTACTGATCCTTAGTTATACCTATAGTATATAAACTCCTGTACTTGTTGTAGATACCTCAGTTCGAATATTAAACATAGTCCTGCTCATTCCTGCCTCTCTGGACTTGAGTTCTCTGACTCTTGTCAAATCTCCGACACTAGACTAGGGTAGACCCCTGAGTCTACTTCAGTTACCGGCTCTACCTTCGGGTAGTCTACCTCTGTTCCTTTGTGCTACCAGCTCCGGCCTTAAGCAGTCTAACTCTTTGATTTGTATCTATGGTACTACCGGGTTACATACTACCGGACTTGGTACTACTGGACCCCCTGAAATTAGGGGCACGTACTCGGGTAAGGGGCGCAGTGCATGAGCTGAAGCCAAGCCCCTCAGATCTAGTCCTCCTTTTAGCACGGCCTTAACAACACCCGATATCATACCCACCGCCCAAGTTTTTCCAAACACATCCAGCAACTTCGATATGACAGCCAACGGATATTTCACACTATCTGAACACGTGTCAGTTACAAAACGATGGAGATCGATAAACATTACTTACAGCTCACCGCTCTGCACCATGTCTGCAATAACCAGAGAAAATCCATGGCGGCACACGGCCACAAATATACCCGTTTCATCGTATATACCCCAAGCCTTCTTTGTCTTTGTGTCATCCATGTTCTTCCATCGTCCAGCGCAGGCGTTTTCGGCAGCTACATCCTGATGACCTGCATCAGTCGTTACTGGCTCAAAACGTGAGACTCACTCACCTCATCTGAGTCTGCAGTTATGTGCGCTGAGTCTCGAGCAAATTGGTCCACAAATGTGCGAGATAGATACTGGCTGCTAGTGAGCTGCTGGCCCATAGGAATTTCGGATGAAGGAGCAAGAGACTCATCTCCATTATGATCAAGAGATCTTCTGAGGACTCATTTCAAAGAATCGTTACCGTCCATGGCATAAAGCAAGTTGAATGTTAGGTCTTCTTCATCCTGTAAATTGTAAGTGCATGTGGGACACGCATGTTTAAGGCGCCAATCGGGTGCATCACGTTGAAGCATTTCGGCCAAGAGGGTGGCCACGCTGCGCCGAATCTGTAGATACAAATCAAAGGCAATTGAAAACTGACATGACAAGTGTCTGTGAAATTTGGCCTGCATGCAGTAAGCGCTGAGAACGACACTGAATGAGTCAAAGTATGTACCCCACATAAATCACATAATGATTTAATGAAAGCCTGGATAGAAAGGTGAGGACTCCTAAGGTGCATCACATGATACAATTCAAGGACTTCTGTGGTCATACCCATGGCTGGCGATATAGGCGAACAAGGCAGAACACCTTGACAAAGGAGCGCTGAGGCGATGGTGTGGTTGGTAGAGAGGATCTTGAGAGTCACTTTCTCAGTGCCTGAAAGAAGCATGCCCCATGCCGTCAGGCCATCAGTAGTAAGCAAATCAAAGTTAACACTCACAGAACACATTGATAACACTGATTGACCATTCTCCACAGGAAGAGTCACTCTCTAGGTACATGTCTTCACTGCGCAACTGGTCGAAAAAACCCCAGAAGCCTGACTTAGACTTTTCCAGGCTCCAGGACAGGTACACGTCTGTCATTGCTGGCATTTGCTCAGCAAAGGCCTGATTCCTTCTTAGAATGCGGTCGCGATGGGTTCAATTATCAACACGTTGAACGTGTCCCTTTCTGTTTACAAAGGGATGTGTCAGTACTAAGTAGTCAACTCTTATCTTGTGCTACTCACATCTTCCAGAGGTCTCCAAGGACATCTCTCGCGAGCTCAGAGAACTCCCCCCTGCATGACTAATTGTGAGTGGTTCTGTGCCATTCAAGACATCACTAAAATTGATATTGTCAGTGTCATCATCCTGCCACATACCGTCCTCAATGTTAGATGGGCAGTTGTCATCTTTCAATGCTTCAAGAGCTCAGTGCTCGTCTGTGCTCATCGCTTTCAATCAGGTTAGTTTTATTTGTTACTTTTGAACAAGTATCGACACTTACCTTGCAAACATGCTTGTCGCCGCTCGTTGGAACTGGCCACTTGATGAACCAATTCCCTGTGCTTGAGCAGCTTTGATACACGGGTGACAGGCACCCCATTCTTGTTCCTTGCCAACCCTATATGCCAGATGGAATGCAGGGAGAGATTGGATTGAACTCGCTGGTGTACTCCAGAATTTCGCATTTTCTACAGGTATCTTTGTCTTTGTAAATTGAGGTATTTGCAATTCACGTTGTGTTAGGGGGTTTGGGCCAGGGGTCTGCCAGCGGTGCCAGGGGTCTTACCTGGTCCTCGAGGCCTTAGGTACATATAGCCAGCACATGTCGAGTAGCTAGTCTTTGCCTATTCCATCAGTCTGCTCCTCCTGCTTGGTCTGAGCCCATCTGCCCCCAGTCAGATGCCACCCATCCAACGTGACTGATTATCGGTAGTGTAATGGTCAGTGTAAGTAACCGACAGCGACTCAGCGTAACACTTCACCTGATCACATCTAAAATGTCCCAGCATTCCTTGCTTTCTCCTCGTAGTGAATCCCGGGACGATCACATTCAAGACCTGCAAAACTTGCTCAATAGTATGAGCTTATCAGGTAAGCACTTTCTTTATTCTAACATAACTCGTCACTGACTCAAAATACGGTAGAATCGCCTTTCGACACTGTTACCTGGAGGTGCAAGACTGCTGAAGAGTCCATTACGTTATCACAATCTTCCCACACATGATCCACACACACCGGCTGTGGAACTGGCACATTAGCGCCTCCTCCCGTCATCTCAATGACTTCAGTGCCCTCCGGGTCACTGCCTTCAGAAACTCCCCAGGTCCTCCCCCATGTCCCAGTTGTTCCCAAGCCAGGTGAGATTTGTCCGCCACGAGCCGATATCAAATCCGAGGGCTACTGGGTAATTACCGTCGGGCAAGAAGTAGGTGTGTTCTATCATTGGTCAGTGCTTGATCACCTTCGCTATCATATTTAATCTGATGTTTATCTTAGGGCGGATGTCGCAGAATGAACCAATTTTATCAGTGGCAACATTCAAAAATCATATCCGTCTTTCCAGCAAGCGCTTGAAGCGTATACCATCAAATACAACGAAGGCAGAGTCCAGGCAGTCCCAATTCCGGGTGGCCCCTTCTGCCCATCCCCTAGAGAGTTCCCAGTATCCCCTATGCCTCCCGCCTCCCCGCCTTCCCCTTCATTGTCTATAGGCTCAGATGACCTATGGTCACAGGTAGATGACTTGTCGGAGACGATGAGTCAGTACCGATTTTGAATACTCTCTATGATATAGATTCGCTTGCGTGTAGTACTTGTAGTAGTTTCAAGAAATGCAATCTGTCTTACTCTTACTATTGTTGGCCCACGTGTAGCTGGACAGTCGACGAGCTATAGTGTGAAGTGAAGTCCAATTGCCTGTTCAAAATGCACCAGTGTGTCACATCCATATGCATGCGACAACTGTCAACGAGTGTTCCAAACATCTACTAAAGTGCTGGTCGTAAAATCAAAATGCTCCACACCAATCACACCACATTCTTTCAGCTTCGGCTCGAAAACATAAGTCAGGGGTCAACCAGTGAAACGTTCGGCTTGTTCAAAATTTTCTAACAGGATGTTATTGATGATCCAAGGCATCCGTAGACACATATTTGCTATGTGTTCACTACCTGTTTGCTATGTGTTCATTATGTTTACTGCAACATGCACTCTGCATCCGGTGCTATACATTCACTACAACATTCACTCCGCATTCTACATGTTTGTGAGTGATTCTACATTGATAACTATTCTAGTTACAGCATGTATCTAGTTTGACTTCGAAGAATTTCACCTCTGCAGTGATACCAACCAGCAAATCATATAGTAGAATGGTATCGTACTTCAAGCGCTCCCTGCAATACAGGCAAGAGGTATGTACAACATCCCTGATACTGTCCAGTAGTGTCCTTCCCTCCCAAGCATGTTGTGTGCATTGATTGAGGAATATAGTGGTCTCACGTTCCCCCTTGGTCTGAGCGCAACCCAGCGCCTCGTTGTATGCCTCATTCCACACATTTTCGGATGCCCACTCCTTTTGCCATAGCCCGGCAAGTGTCTCGAGTGTCTGCAGTGTCGGAGAGTTGCAGGGACACGGTAGGTTGTTTGTCCATCGTGAGGACGGCACCATTGTCCATCGTGAGCACAGCATCTTCAGTCGCATTGCAAGAGAAATCAGTGTCGTTGATGCCATCACAAGACCGATCGTCGTGATCCAAGGGTGATCGGCAGCAGCGATGTCCTGGTCATTGAGTAACTGAGTTTTTTTCCTGCAAATTCATTTAGCAAGCTCAATCCGTAGCAGTAGGGAAAATGATCTCACTTCGCCCTATTGCTATAAAAAAAACACCTGCATAAGTGCAAATCGTTGAGTTAAAATGGGCGTGGACTTACTGAGCCACTCGAATCCGTGCTTTCACATTTTGAGTGTCTCGCACTCTGTGAGGGAAGGTAAGCAGCGTTCGCTGAGACTTAAATAGATTGGACTTACCCGGGCTTGGAAAGCCAATGCTCGGTGGCCATACACTGCTGTGAAGCAGGACTGCAGGATCTTCCCTGACGTGTATGCTGCCTCGCTGCAGGACTGCAGGATCTGCCCCGACATCCATTTGAATTTGTGTAGCGCTGCCTTGAAGCCGGACTGCAGGATCTGCCCTGACGTCCCTTCGAATCTGCATCAGATAGACCAATGCAAATGTGAGCATTGGACCTTACCATGGCGTTACAACAATGAAGAAAGAAGAGGAAAACCACACACCATCGATAAAATCTCCCGTGAGACACTGGTGATCGATAAAATATATGTTGACAGATGTGAAATATGCATTGACAGTGCGTTGACAACATGAGATACACGAAGATATTGAAGGTACCTGCAGAAGCATATTTCGGATTACTAGATTAGGTAATAGTTGTGGGTCCAAGTACTTACTGCTGCATCCTTGAGGTTGCCTCACACTGTCATCTCAACTTCAATGCGCATGTCAATATTTGACGCTCGTGTTGCTGGCCCGGCTTGCAACGTAAGTTTTCCTCCTGTGTCCCATTGATTATTGATGTCCAGGTGGGCTCAAAGTTATGTGATGAGGGCATTCGTCGTTCTGCAAGCAATAATGTCAAGTCGATGTTGAGGTCATACCTCCTGAGGAATGACATTTGGTATGTGATTTGCCCACTCTAAATGCTGAGCTGACTCACGATGCACAGCAACCACCACCTAAAGACACCAGTGTGCTGTCTCCATGACCACACATGCAGTTGGACGAACTGCTGTTGGGACCTGGTGTGTCCTGCTGATCAGACTGACATTTACCTCGACGAATATGTCACACCCATCCTGGCTGATCAAATTGGCATTTACCTCAACGAATATATCATAGCCATCCTGGCTGATCAAGTCGGCATTTACCTCGACGAATATATTATAGCCATCCTGGCTGATCAAATCGGCATTTACCTCGACGAATATCCAGCCACTGCTTTGAGATTCACGCTCAGCAATGGCATACCATTGAGGTGGACCATATACACCACCATGTCGACATCATTCCAGCCGACCTATGTCATATTGTGCAATATGCATCTTGAAGGTACACCCTGATTAGCACAGCATTCTGCACTGCCTCTGATGAGCATGTGACTTTAGCGGTCTCATGTGTACCTGAAGATCTTACACCGATTTACGCCGTTACAACCATACCTTTGAGTGATATGAGGTGTGGAACACGTCACGCGTTGTTTGTTTGCACGATCCATAGAGTCTGTCACACGCAAACCCCTGGGTTTTTTATCAGTTCAACCTTTGAATTTGTGTCCGCATTAACCCGATTTGTTAGAACCATGGCTCCAAGGGTGTAGGATGGACAGAGCAGGCTTGGCTTCAGCTCGTGCGCTGCGCCCCATACCAGATACCAGGTGTGCCTGCTAATTTCAGAGGGCAGGTACTACATCCAGAGCTTCCAGAGGATAGGGGTCAAAGTCCGGTCATAGGTGGAAGTGGTCCGGAGGATAGGGGTCAAAGTCCGGTCGTAGGTTGGAGTGGTCCGGAGGATGGGGGTCAAAGTTCGGTCGTAGGTGGGAGTGGTCCGGAGGACCTGGGACTAGGGATAGTATCCACTTGGGTTGAGGGAAGGTAAAGGACTATTGGAACCATGGTCCACAATAGAAGATCGAGAAATGGCTGCCACAGGCAGAGTCGAGGGTCTAATGACATAGGGTCAAAGACCAGAGGTGCGGGAACCGGCAGACCCGGGGGTGGGAACCAACCGGAGGGCGTGGGAACTGACTGGTCCATGGAGGAAAGGACAGGAAGTAGACCAGGGAACCAGTCCCAAGTCATTGGAGTGAGCAGAGGAACAGTAGAGACTCGACAGGAGTCAGATTCTAGTTGATATTCATACTAAGGTACTACAGGGATGTACAGGAGGTTTATATACTGTAGGTAGTCTAATGTATCAGTAAGCAGGAATGCAGGAGGCTATGGAGGAGCACATGGAAAGTCTAATGGATTCATCGAGAAATGGAGTTGTGAGATGAAAACTGGGGACTATGGATCAGTCAGCAGATGGGAAGGTACAAAGCCGAATGCCGTAGGAAAGGGCTATTATCTAAAAGGAAGTCACGGCGGTCCGCGACATGTGACCAGTCTGATTGGCCATAGGAGTAGGTCCGGGTCTGGTCATAGGAGATGGGTTGGGTGGAGTGGGACTGCCTGGAAATCAAGTCCTGTGGTCCAGAGTTTTTGCTGACTTAAGCGGAGGTGGGTTAGGGGCTGACATGGTATATGACACAATTCCTGCCCACAGTTCCAAGGATGACCAGCCTCTATTGCAGAGGATTTTGATGCCGATGGAAATTTTATCTCGGTGGAGGTCTCATGGATTTGCTTGCTGGGGGGGAAGGTGTACCATACCCCTCTGGTGACGAATTTGTCCGATCAGCAGCAGTGCTGTTCCCTCAATCAACGAGATCAATTGGGATGATCCCTCCCTGTACACTATGCCACTCACCAGTGACGAAATTGCAGCCATTACTGAGGACATCACCGCCACCAACACAAGTGTCCCTCCCGCTACCACCGTCACCTCAGCCCTTTGAAACCTCAACCCGGGATCTTGAAGGCTCGCGAAGTGCCACTGAAGCCGAGATCCAGGCACTGGTGAGCAGATGTTAGAGTCGCTCCGCAGGGAAACGCGTCCAGCTGGGCTGCGCGGAACCCAACCCGAGCTGTTATGCTCGGACGCCCCCCACCTCGCTAACAGAGGCACAGAAAGCAACTCGAAAGATCAGGAGGGACCAGAAGATGGAGAAAACGAAGCTCTTACATGATGCCATCGCTGAGTACCTAGCTGAACAGAAAAAAGATCGAGGTGCTCGCCCTCATAGCATCACTCCAAAGTCCATCAATGACATCATTGGAAGCCAGACAAATTACCACAAGTCGTGCAAGCCGCAGTTAACAAACGCGCTCATTCACGCTAAAGCAAAGGAGATGAATGCAGGTAAGTATACTCGATGTTCTTAATCATATTGTTATGCTTATCTTATCCAATTAGACCAACCTATAGGGTCTCGATACACGTTGGCCGAGCTTCGCGAAATGGTCGCCAATGACCCCAGACCAAGAACTTGACGAAGGAAGAAAAGGTAGCTTACATTGCGCTCTCAACGAGCATCGCAAACAGAAGGGGCTTAGTGTTTGTGCAAACAATTCGGCAGCTGCAGACGTAGTAGCCACAACGATAGGATTGTCAAAGAGGTACATTTATTTTCAAATATTGACTACCGTTAATTAACTTGATGCTCGATTTTCAAGCTGGATGACCTACGAGTTCACACCGGTATCTACACACTATTCATCATTCGTGGTCACATCAACGACACCATTCAAAGCGCGATGCATGGCACCAATAATACTGAAGACTTTTGGGAAGATGTTTATGAGCATCCGATGGCAGATTTTCTGCGTCAATATGAACAATGGGCGTGCACACAGAATCAGAGTAAGTGTTTTTGTTTGCGCATTGGCTTGTTGTTGACTGTCCTGCAGATCTCAATGAGCGTGACAGTTTGGAAACAGTGCAAAAGCAAGTTCACAAATTGATCCTCCGTGGCCTGGGTGAGCGATGGTGTTGTTTTACATGTGTCCCCATCTAACCATCATTTTCAGTTGTGGTGACTGGAAAAAAGGGTATCGTCATGAACTACAACAACTACGATACTGCCATTGTCGAAACGTACGGAGTACGGCTTGTAGGATGGCCCCAGGGGGTCAAGTTCATTAGTCCTT
>JABCPV010000647.1:0-13467 GCA_016584345.1 Suillus ampliporus | reverse complement strand
AAACTGTACTCTGAAAATGCCCTGAAAATGTGCTGTAGAGCCTGTACAGCAACAGATTATATGATGGATTATTTGTACCATTGTTCATGCAGATTATTCCCGCAGTGTGAGCTCCAGTGTGACTCTGCGCTGAACCTCCTCGCTGTCAGATATGGCTCGCTCGCAAAAGTCAAAATCCATGGCAGCAAATCCTAGGAAACCACCATCCGCAAAAACTCGTTCAACGGTGCAAGAAAATGCGCCATCTGAAATCTCGACAACCAGTACAACTCGGACCCATTGGACTAAAGATCACACCTCGAGCCTGATCAAGTTTCTAGCTTCACGTAGATCAGAAGCCAGTGATGGAATGAACTTCAAGATTGGAGTCTTTCAAGCTGCAGCTGCTCATTTCCTTGAGCCCCCTGAAGAAGTTTCGAAGGAAGGATGGGTGCCACCTGTTGCAAGAGATTCTTGTGCTTGCAAGAACAAGTGGGCTGCAGTAAGTGCATCTATTCTTTTCTTGATGCAACTCACACATTTTCAGATACGAAAAAAGTACAAGATCGTTCTTGATATCAAGGCCCAGTCTGGCTTTTCTTGGGACAACGAGTTTGGTGCTGGCATTGACAGTACGTTGGAGGCAGTATGGGCTGCATATGTCAAGGTACGATTTTTTTTCTGCAGTATACTATGTATCTCATTTTTGATTCAAGAGGTGCCCTGATGCTGCACCATTTTGCAACAAGGGATGGCCACACTTTGACGAACTCAATACTCTTTTGTCCACTACTGCTTCAAAAGGAACTCACACATTTCGTGCTGTGCTGGAGGAGTCCCACGAGCAGTCACCTGATCTCAATTTTCTGAACGAAGAGGGTCTTCCGCAGCCTGAGCATGTCAAGAATTTGTCTCGAGATGATCAGGACGTTCTAGATAAAAGTGGGGATGATGAAGACTTGATCCCTTGGGACAAAACTCCACCTCGTCAAAGTCACACTCCCAGCTCCCCTTCTGAAGCGAAAATTCGACAGTATCTCTGCTTCTACTTCCACCAGTTCAACTTTGGGTCCAGCATCAAAGAGGCATTGTGCAAGTGGTGCTGCAGCACTGTTTGCTATTGCTGACCAGTTTTTGGACTTCACTGATGCATTTCGCTCAAGTTCTCAAGCCCAGTCATCGTCTCTCGCTCCATCACCAATTCAAAGGCAGCATGCCATGCAATGTGCCCAGAATGTCGAGACCCATCTCACTGGTGATGAAATGGCTGCTCTCATCGAAGCCTTCCAGACTGATGTCAGTGCTGCGGATGCATATATGGTAATGCGAGATGACAATGCTCATCACTCATTCATCAATTGAAAAATCACGCAGATCAATAGTTGATAATTTTTTAACTTCTATGAGAATATATTAGGTTGACCTCTACTGCTTTCTATGTGTTCGTTGATGTTCCCGCAGGAATACTTGGTAGTCTCACCACATTTTGTTTCCTATCTCTTCTCTTTTTTCCTTTGCTGCTTCTCGTTCTTCAAAATTTGCTGGTCCTTCTGCTAGATCTCCCCTATCATTCTCCAACTCCGAGCCATCAAACTACCATCATTGAATTCACGTATTTCATCTGGGTCATGAATCCGAATAAAGTTGTGTACAGCACAGAGTGCAGGAGGGATACAAGCTTGGAAGGTCATGCTATATTCTGGTGGGTTTATGAGTATCGGAAATCGTCTCTTGAGTACACCAAAAATCTGTTCAACAACATTTTGTGCTTGTGCATGTTGGAGATTGTACAATTCATGTGAATTTTTCGGTCTAGCAAAAGATGTTGGTCTGTGGACAGATTTGAGGACTTAGAAAATATGAACCTCATGGCAGCTCGACCCCACTCTGCAAGATGGTAGCGAACATTTCGGCGAGGTACAAGCAGTGCTTCACATATACCAAACCCTGCATCAGCAAGATAATATCTTCCCTTTGGAACAAACAGATCCATCAGCCGAGCTTCATTGAACAGCATGGCATCTGATACTGATCCATCCCAGCCACTGAGGATATACTGGAATCGGAGATCAAAAGAACAGCATGCCAGGCAGTTTTGACTGACTCCTCCTTTTCGGTTACATGCAAGATGCCTCTCATCTGCAGAGGGGCAGCAGTTGATGTGAGTGCCATCAATTGCCCCAAGAGCTCCTGCAAAGTATGGAAAGAACTTGGGGTTCTTGCAAATTTCATGTGGAATAGGAGAATCTTCTTTTTTCAAAAACATGTATCTCTTGTAGAAAGGCGAGGACGAGAGAGTGAGAAGAATTCATTTGAAGTGCCTGATTTTTTTGAGTCAAGTAGACAAGCATTTTTTAAAAAAGGTACTTTGTAATTGTGGTATGTGAGTGTTGAAACCTCTCAGCAACATGTCGACTTTTGAGGCCTGTGACACAGGCATACAAAGAAATTGCTGTTTGTTCATCAAGTGTGACAAATTTTGAGTCATCTAACCCAGAGTCCTATAGTTCTTGAACAAGTGCAAGAAATACATGCTTCTGCATCCCAAGTTCATTTTTGATCCTTTTGGGGTGTCCATTGAGAAGTTCCTGGACCCATGTGAAGCCAGACAATATAGAAGTATGATATGGCTCTTTGTCAAGGTATGGAGCAATATAGGCTACAGCAATTGTAATAATTAACTGTGCAATCATTGCCGCAACAGTTCACAAGAGATGGAGCCTGTGTGGCAGGTCCTTTGGATAAGGCATGGTATGATGTCAGCGCAGTTTTGCCCCTACATTAGGGTTTGGATGAGTGACATTGGAAGGTGCTGAAAAGTCATGCCAGGTTGTGTGGGAATAATCTGTACAAATAATCCAAAGCGATAATCTGTGTAATAATCTGTTGCTGTACAGGCCCATAATTATGTTCTGACATTCACACCAAGGTAATGGAACAAAGCACTGAATTACATTAGTTAATGAACTTATAGTGAAGCTGTATTAATTGCAACTAATATAGAAACAGGGACACTGGCAAGGTTTGAGAGCACAAGCACAGCGGAGTGACACCACAAATTCTGTTAATGCTGGGACAAAGTCTGACCATGCTGTAAGTGTCAGACCAATTATGTAATGCACATCAACTCACCAGGTGGGTACTTCACTGGTGGGCAGAATCAGCTGTGACTGTACCCTTCCTGTTCACCTAGTACAAAGTGAAGACTTGCTAAAGTAAGAAAATGATCAGACAGACCTTTTTTTGTCCTTTCTCCTGCTGAGGTGCCAGAGCTGTTGGCTGTAACACTGCTGGCAGACAGTCCAACTCTGTCACCTGTTTCAACATAATCTTCATAAGGATGTTATCAAATTGCTCATCCTTCCCTTCCTCATTGATGCCCTGGAGTGCATCACCAGTATCCGCGCTGGCCACCATGAGTTTGAATGCCTGCTGAAGTATGCATGGCTGATCATCAATTAACCTCCAATTGTCAGCGATGAGTCGGCTGGCTATGTAGGGGCTGAGGATGAAATATGTATATTGTTCATATGATAGTGGGGTGAAGGTGTCAGTAGGTATTCCTTCCCATGGGTCAAATAGCTGGTTGATGGTTGCACGAAGGACTGCACTGCCTTTCTGTCATATCCCAGATCTCCGGTACCTGTAAACCTTTCCAGTAGCGCACTTCCTCCAGACTGCCAGACCTGATCTCCAGATAAGTCCGCTCCACCGGACCTAACCCCAATTAGAACTCCCCCTTACTTCTGGTCCTCCAGCTTCTGTAGATATCCGACTGCTTATTGATATCCAGTACCTGTTTCATTTCTGGACTCATTTCTCTATGATCTGTCTTACTTTACTTGATCTGCTTGGACTTACTAATAATCTTGCCATATGCTTTCCTCACTGCCTCCTGAACTCCGGATTACTTATCATTAGTATCCCTACAGTATATAAACTCCTGTACATTGTTGTAACACCTCAGTTCAAATATTAAACATAGTCCTGCTCATTCCTGTCCCTCCGGACTTGAGTTCTCTGACTCTCATCAATCTCCGACACTAGACTTGGGTAGATCCCTAAGTCTACTTCTGTTACCAGCTCTACCTTCGGGTAGTCTATTACTGTTTCCTTCTGCTACCGGCCCCGGCCTTAAGCAGCCCACTCCTTGATTTACATCTCTTGTACCACCAGGTCACACATGACTGGACCTATAGTACTACCGGACCCCTGGAAATTAGGGGCACATACTCAGGTAAGGGGCACAGCACACGAGCTGAAGCCAAGCCCCTCGGATCTGGTCCTTCCTTGAGCATGGCCTTAACACTTTTGGACCATAGCTATGGATCATTAGCATAATGTCACAAGAGTGCGTCAGGACTCACTATCCAGGCTGTGCCTTGTTGAAAATTGGGCATCCAACATCAAATATCTTCAGGTGTGCAAGAAAACCCAGTTGTTTGTCAAGCTCAACTCTGTAGCCCTGTTCGAGTAGATCGGTAAGAAGAGTCTGGTAAACAAAGCAGTCTTCCTTTGCAGCTTTATCGAAGATCAGTCAACAGAGATCAGGTTCGAGCTTCAAAACAGAGTGATATACAGTGAAGTAATTGATCTTGGATAGCCATCTGTTATCATAAGTACTTTGAAGGTACCTTTCAGGCTGCAGGTCACTCTGAATAGCAGCACAGAGCTCCAACTCGAGCTTGAGTGTCTGGCGTGTGAATTCACCACCCGGCATCTGCAAGCAGTGTCAATATGCTTTGTACTTCACAAGGACCATTCCTGAAGGATGTGAGGGCACGTGTCACGAATTCCAAATACAAACCATTATTCCTTTCTGAACTTTCCAGTAACGCTCCCCAAACACCTCCAGTCACGTGACCCTTGATCATTTCACACTTTCACCTCTTCACATTATCACAGCCTAGACTACCCTTTCACATTTAATCTCCATCCATGATGTCATCATCAGTCAGCACTACGTCATCCGCAGTATTGTACAACTCTTTCTCATTGGTTGATTTGTTTCAGGCTCAGATATCTCCTATTCAATGTTATGTATATAGTCTTAGTCGTAGTCAGTAGTACTCCTTAGACTTAACCTCTTCGTTCCTACCCAGTGTAGAACCTAGACGTTCCCTCTGAATCCTATCTTGTTCATCAATCCTTTCAACGACCGAGTCCTAGTGGTTGTGTGCTACGCCTTTGCTCTCTTGAGTGAACGCTGGTCATAACAGCACGATGTTGTTGCACCCATCACTCGGACAGATGGTTGGGAGGTTCTTGTTGGCAGTGGGTATGGTTGCCTGCTTCTTCTGAGGTGGGGGTTGAATAGGTTCGGTTTTCTTCATCTGATGATGTGACCATCTTTTGCTTCCTCGATAGGTTGAGTAGGTGGGGAGGAACATACTTGTTGGCTGGGCTGATCGCCACCTGCTCATGGCCTTCCTGGTTGCTGGCCTCCCCGTTGGCTGTGCCCTCATCCTGAACACCATCATTAGTCAGGGTTTCATCCCCATCTTCATCCTGGTCTTTGTCCCCGTCCTCATCCTCGTGGACTTTGTCCTGGTTCTGGTCCTGTTTGTCCTGGTCTTGGTCCTGATCCATGTCCTTGTCTGTGTCATTGTCATTGTCATTGTCTGCATTCACATTGGTGTCCTCGTCCGCATCATTGTCATTGTCCGCGTCCTCGTCCCATTCATCATTGTCCTCGTCCCGTTCATTGTTGTCCTCGTCCCAGTCATTGTTGTCCTCATCCCGTTCATTGTTGTCCTCATCCCGTTCATTGTTGTCCTCATCCTCCCCACTGTCACAATCCTGGGACTGCACAGGTACAGTCAGTGCATTCATGAAAGGGGTTAACTACGGAAATACTTACGACAGTTACATTACCCAGTTGATTTTTTCAGTCATTGTTATGGTTGTGGAGGTATTGCTGGATCCAGGTGCGGATCGGCCATGCATTTGCAAACTTGAGTAGAATCAGGTGTTTTTTCTGTACCTATACAGAGTCAGTCTATTAAGTTATGTCAAATCTTATATGTGACTCACCTTTGCAACAACAATGGAAATATCATTATCGTCCTGTCCACGGCATGTCTTATCAAGGTCAAGATATGTTCTACATAAATGTCTTGTAGACACCTTAAGTTAGAATGTCAGCCAGGCTCACTTGGACACATTTCTGTGCGCATATAATCAGAATATAGTCACCATTAGGGCATTGTACTTGTACTGTCGCTTATCAGTCCCTAGACCCATTGCATGTGTTAGAACCATGGCTCCGAGGGTGCAGGATGGACAGAGCAGGCTTGGCTTCAGCTCATGCGCTGCGCCCCATACCAGATACCAGGTGTGCCTGCTAATTTCAGAGGGCAGGAACTACGTCCGGAGCTTCTGGAGGATAGGGGTCAAAGTCTGGTCATAGGTGGAAGTGGTCCGGAGGATAGGGGTCAAAGTCCGGTCATAGGTGGGAGTGGTCCGGAGGACCCGGGACTAGGAATAGTATCCACTTGGGTTGAGGGAAGGTAAAGGACTATTGGGACCATGGTCCACAATAGAAGATCAAGAAATGGCTGCCACAGGCAGAGTCGAGGGTCTAATGACATAGGGTCAAAGACCGGAGGTCCGGAGGCGTGGGAACCGGCGGACCCGGGGGTGGGAACCAACCGGAGGGCGCGGGAACCAACCAGTCCATGGAGGAAAGGACAGGAAGTAGACAAGGGAACCAGTCCCAAGTCATTGGAGTGAGCAGAGGAACATTAGAGACTTGACAGGAGTCAGATTCTAGTTGATATTCATACTGAAGTACTACAGGGATGTACAGGAGGTTTATATACTGTAGGTAGTCTAATGTATCAGTAAGCAGGAATGCAGGAGGCTATGGAGGAGCATATGGAAAGTACATTAGTAAGTATAGGAGCACATGGAAAGTCTAACAAATCATCGAGAAATGGAGTCGGAGATTAACTGGGGACTATGGATCAGTCAGCAGATGGGAATGTACAAAGCCGAGGGCCGGAGGAAAGGGGCTATTCTATTAAAGGAAGTCCGGTGGTCCGGACATGTGACCAGTCTAATCGGACATAGGAGTGGGTCCGGGTCCGGTCATAGGAGGTGGGTCTGGTGGGGGTGGAACTGCCCAGAAATCAAGTCCAGTGGTCCGGAGTTTGGCTGACTAAGTGGAGGTGGGTTAGGGGCTGATGTGGTATATGACAGCATGCTCATCAACAAAACCAACGCTATCATATAATCACATACCACGACATAAAATCAGTAGAATAGGTACCAGACAGTACATATACGTGCCAGGTTTGTATACACCCTTAAATTTCAATGCTTGCGACTACTTGCATTGATGTTCGATGGCAGAATGGTATGGCATGTATGGGATTTTACATTATGTATGCAATTTTATACTATCTGTGCAATTCTACGCTATATGTGCACTTTCATGCTATAGATGCAAATTCACAACATACAAACGACGTTCCTCATTAATTGTTGCCACCAATATATATAGTAGCATAGCATCAATGCCAAGCTTGTTGCATTAATTCACACTTGTCATTGCACATAAAACATGAATGATGAATCTGGTTCCATTTACGAGTACATACTAGTAGTACAAATGAATGAACATGCACAAATACGAACCATGCATCTAGTGAGTCTAATCATCATCTAATTCAGCATCTTCGATGAGGGGCCCTGCCACGCTTGGCAGGCCCAGGAGCCTTGCGTTTTGCAACCAGAGGCGTCTGAAGTGGAGGCGTTAGTCTGTCGTCCTCGTCCTCGTCCTCATCAAGGTTGGGTGGTGGAGGTGTTAGTTGGTGCTGGCGTTCAGGTGGTGGTGTTGGTTGGCGCTGGCGTTCAGGTGGTGGGGATGAGGGACATTGACTGGTAGAAGGACGCCCATTGGAACAATCAGATGATGGGCATTGAGGTGAGCGTTCTGGGGGGTCATTGAGGAAACCTTCCATATCATCCGAGTCCGAGTTGTCAGATGCTGCAGTGGTACGGCAGCCATTTTTCCTTTGTGAGGTCTGGGTTAGCCGTGGTGCAACCCTTTCAATGTGTCAGAACGTTAAAACTCAATAAAAAAGAGAAACAAACTTTTTCCAATGGTCGAGGGTATCTTTTACCCAAGGATGGTTCGTCCATTTCAAGGAGTCAACGATTGAGATGTACAGCTCGTAGAGATCGAGCCCGGTTACTTCTGATGTCCACTGCTCAGCAGACGATAGCGAGACAATCAACTAGACAAGTCTACACATTAGCATTGCAATCTATATAAGATAAATTCATACCTGGATAGCAGCATAGGCAATAGCGTGGGGAGAAGGTTCTGTCATGCTGTGAATGACACCTTTTGGGTGTTTGGTGCCTTTGTGGGACATTCGGTTCGAGCGCAGTGAGTGGTCCAGTGAAGATAGCACGGAAAGTCTAGAAGAATGAATGTGAGAAGGCCTTAAAATTAAAATGAGACGTACCCGTTCCAGAGGTTTGCCATGAAGAAAGCCAGAACACTTTAGTGTTGGATCAGCGAGTGACTCGTTATATAAACATAATGGAAGTTTCTTGAATGATGGCAGCTTCCTCTCGCCGCTGAGAATACTATTCATATATGCCCTAAAACAAAGTGTAAGCATAGGCAAAAAATGAAGTAAATAGCGTACTGGGGGTTTTCATCAAATGTTTGAATGTCCACCATGGGACACAGCGCTTGTGCAGTAGCTTTGTGGTTCCATCCGCACAGTGACTTTGATTGTCCTTTGACAATAGGAGGGTCCAATGCAGCCCTGGGTTTCGCAGGGTCGTCAAGCAAAAATGACGGACAGAGGTCCTTCAGCTTGCAAGTATCTTTGGCATGTGCCAGGGAAGCAGCATTTCGAAGCTAGAAACAAGGTGTCACTAAAAACAAGCGCATATAGGCGCATATATCCACTTACCACATTAATAAAATTCTCCAGCTTGGCCAGATTGTCCTCAAAGCTGCCGAGTGTTGCACTGATGCTAGGGATGCGCTTGATGAAGTGGCGGAAGACATCGATGCAATATTGGCGGTTCTTACTGAAGATGATATAAGTGCATATTACATAAGTGAATCGGTTGATAACTTACTGCTCCTCAGGTGTTTCGTCGTCTTCAGGGACCTCTTCTCCATGATTGGCGCTGATACCGTCATAGAACACAGTGCCAAGATCCACGAATGGATCATGGAGCAGTGGGAAGGCTCTTGCGGCCTTCAAGTAAGGATCTAGTGCGTCACTATATCACGTCACCTCTACCATTAAGTATTAAACTATTTAAAGATTACTTACATTTGTTTCCTTTTCCGACCGCCTTGCAGGTTCCCTAAGCTGTCGAGGACAGCTTTCATATGATTTGGACCTGGGGCAGCATCGTCGGGAGGTGGAGATGGAGATGATGTTGGCATGATGGAGGTAAGGGTCAAGGGGTAAGATATGCATTGGGATATTGATAATGATCGGAGTTCAAATTTGCCATGGTCTGTTGACACGTTGTTTGGGTTTTGTTGACATGTTTTTGACTATATGCACACCAAAAAATACAAGTTTAATTTGACATTACAATATGAGTGCGAGCAATACAGTAAATGTGAGTATGAGTGAATGACAGCAAAATTTGAGCAAGAAAATAGCAATTACACATATCAAAGAGACCAACGAAAACTGCCAAGACTTGTAACACTAGTTAAGCTTCAAGATTCAAGGCTGCTACAGCGGCAGGCAAGGCCATGAGTGCCTCGGTTTGAGTGATGCGTGTTCTGGCCGAGATCTCCCTGAACCCATGGCGGGGGGGCCATGTGTAGCTGTGTTCATCCTCAAATTTCTCGCGCATACGGACTATGGTGGGCATGTCCTTCTGGACGACGTGCAGCACAACAGGTTTCGCACTGATGTGTGGAGGTATATTGCTACTGAAAATGTTGAATATGTTAGTGCACAGACAAGATGAAAAACATAACTTACTTCTTGGCTTGTTGTGGACTTCTTTCTGCTTCATCTTCAACAACCCTGAACTCAGACGCATCCTTCAACCGCAAGATAAGTTTCTACAGTATTCATCATAGCATCAGTAATGTGCAATCCAGATATTAAATAAAGTACTAGTACATACCAGTGGACCTGGACGTTCAGGTGTAAAGTCAAGAATGTAGGTTGGCCATCCGGAAAGCAAATTGTCAATTTCCAGGACAATAATGTTGTCGTGAAAGAAATATGTTCTGTTGGCCAGATCAAGCGGTTCTTTAGTATCAATAAAATTAGGCATTATGACTCGGAGGACGTGTTGAATTAGTTAAAGATTGAGTATATGTGTGGCGCAGCACGCATCTTTGGCAATTTGCTGGCTGACTTTGAAAAGTCACATGATTTGCTTGTCTTCACCCCACCTCCTTGGTCACGGTGATTAGTGTTTTCGAGTCCTGGTACGATGGCCCTGCTGCTGGTAAGCCCGTCGACTTCCTGCATAGCTTGAGTTCTGATCCTAGTTTCTAGCCTTGCCAAGCATCTTATGGCTCTGAATGGACACAATATCATCCCTGTCAAGGCCGCTATCAAATACCTCACCTCATGTGGATACCCTGGCTCAGTTCCGGAGGGGATCCTCAACAATATTAAGCCTTCGGCTGTGCTGTACTTATACATTGGCTCCACCTAGCACCCCAAGGTGTTCGTGCCCTCTGGCATCATGGAACGTGGAAACCTTTCGACTGCTGCTGGTTTCGGTTTCAATACGGACAAGTTCGGTGTCTTCTCGATGTTCTCCGTTTTCCTTGAGATGGTTAAAGAACTTACATAATTTTGATGCAATCACTGATCGGTCACTGAAGTCATATGGCTGCTGTACACACTATGAGGCTCTGAGGGATGATGATAATAAATGAAGACTGCTAGAATTCATTTGGTATTGAATGAAAATAAATTGAGTGACAAGTGTAAGATAGGTTTCCCTAGATGAGGGACTCTCGAGTGGTGACCAGCCCAGAGCTATCACCGAGCAGCTTGAGACATCCGATCCTGGGCCACTCGAGAGAGAAGTAAGGGAAAAAAACAATAGTGTGGAGGTGAGTAATTATATATATGCATTAGCTGGTTACAACACGCTAAACAATGCATGAACGCGACGTGTCAATCACATGACACGTATCATGTTTTGCCTGCCAGTTCCAATCCAGCACTCGGTCGTCCCTTCCTGCACCAACTCCGTTCACTCCTGTGCATCGTCCTCCCTTCCCTTTATACTCGTGAAGCCCTCCTACTCACTGCTCACTCTATCTTCCTAGTCCTCCGCACCGTGCTAAGTATCGCAGTCGCCCGTCTCGATGGTTGCATCATAAGAGACTTGGTCAGTGCAGATGGCAAGGGGTTCTTGACTGGCCTTGCTCTCTGGTTTGCCCTCACAATACCAAGCATATATACAAACTCTATGGTGCGCTCTTTCATTCCATCCCCATTCATATATATACTTTCCCCAGATTCGCCACCTCCAATCAACACTCTCCCTCAAGTTCAGAACCCGCCTGACTCGCTACATCCACGACCTCTACCTCTCCTCCGCTCCCCATCTCCGCTACTACCGCATTCCCCTCCAGGGCATCGACCAGTACATCACAGCAGACGTCGAAGCTTGGGCAGACAGCATTGCTGGTATCTAGTAAGTCCTTCATCCACTACCTACCAGAGATAACTCACTCGTTCCAGTGGCAATCTCATGAAACCCTCCCTTGATCTCCTCCTCTTCACCTCACAACTCGCAAGATCTCTTGGTTTTAGAGGCACCATATTGCTTTTCATTAACTATTATGTTACTGCCAAGGTCAGTCCTTGCCTCCCTCTATCCTCCATCTCCCATTCACGACGCACCCAGATCCTCCGTGCTGTAACACCTGCCTTTGGTCATCTTGCAGCCGTCGAAGCTCGTCTGGAAGGCGAGTATAGAGCTGGTGTTGGTCACATTGGGAGAGAGAGCGAGAAGATCGCGTGAGTCCTTGTGTGGCTATCACTCTCTCGCCAGCTTGTACTGATGACAACCCAGCTTCTACAATGGCGGCGCATGCGAACGAGATATCCTCATGAGAGCATATTTGAGGTTGATCAATCCTTGTCACACTCTCATTCCTACTCCTACACACACTTGCGTTCCGGACTGTGTCAATACTGTAGGTTTCATCTCATCCTCCGACATGACATATTAGTGTAACTTTATTGTTATTAGGTGTTGCCTGCCGCTCCACCTTCTGCTCTTGTATTGAATTGCCAAAATCTTCCGGCACATTCACCAACCCCTCCAACGCGCACGATCAAGAGTACATACAGAGGAAACTTGTTTACCTCTGATGACGTATTATACCTCAAACGATACATTGATTACTGTCAAGAACAAGGTCTAGTCCTGAGGTATGTATTTACTGTCAGAGCTTACCTGCAGTGGTTTCATAATGTATCTAGATCTCAAGATCGATAAGCACGAACTCAATCGCACAGAAGAGGACGAACCTCTGCCTCAGCCACTGGAGAAGAAGATGTGTTACAGCTGTGGAGATGACATCCTGCTCGCCAAGTATTTTTTTACAAAGCCAGAAGGGACGTCGGATAAGATCTTCCAGGCGAGATCTTCCAGGTGTTTGGTCGTACTGTCAGTTTTCTCACCCACCTTTGCATTCTCACGTACCCTTTCCTTTCTCACTTTCTGGTCTGTATTCTGTAATGTATGTACTATAAGACATGCTCATTTACTCAAGTGATCTCACTTCCAGCATGATCGCAATTGTTTGTGCTTAGCATCAGCACTGGCTCTGATCGCAGGTGCATGGTTGATTATCGGATAGAAGCTGATATTTACAGTTCATGCTTAGCATCAGCACTCAGGCCAGCTCTGATCGCAGGTGCATGCCAAATACCTGCTGCTGATTATTGGATAGAAGCTGATATTTATAGTTCGTGCGGTGCTGCAGCAATATCTATATGACTATCATTCTATGGCAGGTAATTGATAACTCTATTATTCATGCCCTCAACTCACAAGTGCCCAGGGTGTGGACACTCTTTTGATGACAGCCGATCTCTCTCTGTGCACAAACGATTCTGTAAAAAGGTCACTGTGGCAGCCTCCGATACACTCAAGAAAAGACATCACAACATTGAAGCCCAAAAAGCTGCAAAGGTTTAGCGCCGAGAAGAAGAAGAAGATGCTCAACGTAGGCGAGAAGAGATTTGAGAGAGTATGACTGAAGCTGAGGATGATGTACCTGTTTGTATTGCACTCTTTGAGCCCCCTCTAAGTACTGAATCCATATCATATAGCTTCCTCCTGAGCCTGCAAGCCCTTCACCTCCTCCCATCTGTCCCTCAGGGTGACCAGGCTGTCAGATCCGTTTACCGAAGCACTTCCGTGACGAACAGCCCCCCCTTGTAGCTGTCATTCTCCCGCAGCCCCCCGATGATGAAGATCCTATCCCCCTAGCAGATGCAGAGCGAG
>JABCPV010000646.1:0-13478 GCA_016584345.1 Suillus ampliporus | reverse complement strand
TCCTTCGCATCCACTCGACTTACTTTTGTTCGTGGTGAAGACTGATCACAGACCAGTGATGTCGGCGAGGCATTTCGCCCGGTAGTACCCCTGCCGTGGTTACCGCATGCTATGGTATTTCATGGCTATATCTCGCCGGGTGCGCGCCGCTCCATCAACCTCTTTTTGGTTCCACTCACATCATGCCATCTAGCGATGTGAGCTACGAAGCATATAAGACTCACAGACGCGGTCCAACCCCTATAGAAGCCGCCCATTTCTCTGAGCCAACAAGAGTTGGGATGGTAGCCGTCAAACGTGCGGTTTTCCAATCCGTAGCCTCAATGTATGTGCACGTTCCTGACTTTCCAATTACATCCCTCGTTTCTTCGTGAACTCATGTCATCATTCTTATTGGATATTGACATCACGTACAGGGCTCTTCCCGCGTTCACAATTCATACTGCCGTTAAGCAGGCAAAGAAAGCTTTCACGAACGTGCAAAACAAGAGATTGAAGACCTGGGGTCCAACTATCAGTGGACTCGCCATCGTTCCTTTCTTGCCATACATATTTGATCATCCCGTAGAGACGGCAACGGACAAGGCATTCGAGTGGATAGAGAAGAGGCTAATCGAGAGTCAGAACGCTAGAGAGAAAACATAATCATAATTGTCATTGACGACGGTTTATGTTTACCCACTCCTCACATACCATTTACCCTCTGCATCGATGTGTTATCTGTACAACACATGGAATAAATTTCATCTTGACAGAGTTTAAATCCCCCACTGGTGTTCAGCTGCTTTCGGTGACAAGTGTTATCATTGGTGACCTTACTGTGGCCGACCCGAACATTATGCTGTTCGTCTCGATCGGTGCTTAATCGCCTTCTCTTCGTTTATTAACTCCAAACGCCGAGGCTTGAAATCAAATAGTTACATAGATAACCCATGATCAGGAGAGTTCGGTGACTGCGCTGGCGTTGGAGCCCACACGAGCACGAGCACCACTTCCAATTACAATACCAGAGCGAAGCGCATAAATAGACCAATGCACCATGATATCTATACAATTAGTTCATATGATTGTAACTTCCTACTTGTAAACAGACAACAATGCCATGTGCGGTATGTTACAGTGTAGTGCGACCGAGTGCGAGTGGAATCGAGCTGATGGAGCTTGGCGGGATAACGCCGACTTCTGTTACGACTGCGGTGATACTCGAAGGAGGCGTCAGGTCGTAAAGCGGATTGAGAATCTCTAGATTGAGTTTTTGCTGAGGGTGAGCGTATCTTTTGACCGAGTAAGGGGGAATGAGGAAAATATCGCCAGATGGAGCTTGTAGACGTAGTCATGATATTAGATTCCGAGAAAGGAGATTAGAGATAACGAGTGAACATACCGAGCTCGTTCTTAGTAAAACTATCTAGCTGTATTGTTTCCGAGAACTTGTATGTCTCGCAGCAAACGACGACGGGAACGCTGTGTTGTTTTGCCATCATAGCTACGAGGGCCGTGCCTGCACGGGAAAATACGGCGCCGTTTGAATGTAGGGAGTGAGCGCCCACTAAGACTGTCGTGACCTCTGTGATGACAGAACCGATGGATGGCAGAAGGAGATAAGTGCACGGAATGCCCATGGCAGAAAGAACTGAGAGAAGTTTCTTGCCTATTCCGTAGGCAGCGTGAGATACGATGTGCGACTACAATAATAGGGCTTCTTACCCTCTAGCATGGGCCGGGAGTCGACGACGACAACGGAGAATTGCTTCCCATCGTCCCACGCACCGATCAGAACTTTCTCCACAACGGAAGATCTACGGGAAAACTATCAGTTGATAATAAATGGGAAACAGTGAGACTCGTTACCGAGCATATGTCAGAATGACGTCTCCGTCTTTGATCTTGGTCCCTGCAGTTTCTTGGATGACTTGATCTGCTATGATAATTCGTTCGCTGATATAATCATCTATCTTCTGACAAAGGGAGTTTTTCGCCTGTAGAATCAGTGAGTGAGTATGCGACGGTGACGCATAAATTAACACCGACATCCTCTCCGGAAGGTCGATATCCGAACCGCTGATCTCCAATTTGAGCTCCCGGATAGCATTGCCCATAGTGACAGACATCGGGCGAGCAGAAACAAGATGTGTAATTTGGGGTGAAAGATGTGTCAGGAGATGTCTTGAGAGCGTGTTGTTAGGGGAGTGACATAGTCTTGTATTACCTTGATAAAAGTCAGTGACGTTCGGTAAACCAGGATGATCACAATGTACAGTTTTAAATGCAGTGAGGGTCGCGATACAGCGCGCATTTGCACCTGCGATCTTGAACTCCGAAAATTGCAATCCGAGGCGGATGATAGCGGGGTGTATATCTCCCTTGGTAGGCCCAGGGGGTTTGGGAAGGCCAAAATGGGAGAATATCCGCAAACCACGAGCAGAGTCATCGGATGTGATTTCTTTCGTCTCCTTTGCCGGTTTTCCATCCGTACCCTTTGCGCCCTTCTTAACTGAAGCACTCGTGCCTGCAGCAGGTGGTGCGCCCTTCTTCGCCTGAGCGGGATTCTGATTAGATCCGCTAGGTTGCGGACCTGATGTTTTGGCAGCAGCTTTTGCAGCTCTCTGACGCTCTTGTTGCTCGCGTCGCTCCGCTTTGGTCATCTGTTTCTGTGACTTCGGGGGTTGATTCTGCGCCTGAGACGATGATGCTTCGCCATGAGATTGAGCCGGAGCGAGCTTGATCGTGGATGTAGAAGGAGGTGCGGTCATTGTGATCGTCGCGGTTGTGCTCATCTTACTTTGTGTGTTAGCAGGATATTTGTTGAAATCCAAGGGTTAATGAAGAGTAGAAGATCAGGAGACATAGGAAATTGCAGACAACTTTGCTTGATCGTTTCGAATCATCCGAGTCATAGTCCGGGGAACGTGCGAAATTTACATCAGCTTCTCACGACAAACATTTTGCCTTGTGGTGACACTCGACGCCGGGCATAGTCCTTGCTCGTGGACTCTCACATTTCACTCTTCATTTATATAGCAATTATCATACAATGGTATGTTATCAAAAAATATTGACTTGCGGCTTTCGCTGACCTGTTTGTAGGGTGTTCCCGCATTATTCCGCTGGCTGAGCAAGAAGTACCCGAAAATCGGTGAGCAACAGCAACTACCGCTTCACTTGCTTGTCTTTGCTTCGCTAACAGCTACCAGTATCATCTGTCGCTGAAGTGGATGATGAGGAAGTTCTTGACGCAGCTGGAGATCCTATCAAACTTCCAGTTGACATCACACAACCTAACCCAAATGGCACGGAATTTGACAGCTTATACCTGGATATGAACGGTATCGTGAGTGATGTAGATGTCCGAGTTGTTCGTGGCTAACCACCCGTACGCATACAGGTTCACCCTTGTACTCATCCGGAGGGCAAAGTACGATATATTCTTTTACAAACTTCGATCACTCGCTGACTCGTATTCCGCAGCCGGCTCCGGAAACGGAGGAGGAGATGATGCTTGAAGTCTTCAAGTATACCAACAGAGTGGTCAACATGATACGGCCACGGAAGCTTCTTTTCATGGCTATTGGTGCGCTTTAACTTTGTGTTGCATTATACCACGAGTTTATGCAGAGTACATTAGACGGCGTTGCACCTCGTGCCAAAATGAATCAGCAACGGGGTAGACGATTCAGGGCTGCCCAAGAGGCTAAAGATAAAGCAGAAGCTCGTAAACTTGCTGTCGCTGAGTGGGAAGGTACGTCGTTCTTAGAGTGTACTTAGGTTTCTGACAAATTTCGTCATTGCAGCTATGGGTAAGATTATTACCGACGAAGAGAAAAACAAGGAATCTTGGGATTCTAACGCTATCACACCCGGTACGCCGTTCATGGCCCTTTTAGCATCGTCGTTACGGTACTGGGTCGTGGAGAAGATGAACACTGATCCAGGGTGGAAAGATGTGTGTAGTGAGCATCTCTTAGGGACACTTCTGATACATTTCTTTATAGCTCCAAGTCATCATCTCGGATGCAAGTGTACCCGGAGAAGGAGAGCATAAGATTATGGACTTCATCCGTAGACAGCGCACAAACCCCGGTCATGATCCTAATACTCGACACGTAATATACGGTTTGGTGGGTCGATCTTCCACATTTATCTTGCTCTCCGTTATTAACTATATGCTTAGGATGCTGATCTCATTATGCTCGCCCTCGCGACCATGAACCATATTTCCGCGTACTTCGGGAAGATGTGTTTGCGCAGGACAAAGGTACCGGGTGCCGAATATGTGGACAAGAAGGTCACTATGCCGCTCAATGTACAACATTGAAATCAGAGATTAAAAAGCCTCCTCCACCGGATAAAAAACCGTTCATTTCCTCGATGTCGCCATTCTGCGCGAGTATCTGGAATCCGAGTTGAATGTGAACAATACGCCCTTCCCTTTCGATTTGGAACAGGCTATTGATGACTGGGTGCTGCTCATATTCTTTGTCGGCAACGATTTCTTGCCACATTTGCCGTCACTTGAGATTCGCGAAGGAGCGATTGATACTCTCTTGAGGATCTGGAAGATGGAGCTGCCCAGAATGGGTGGATATCTGACGAACCATGGTCAACTTGTGCTTAGTCGTGCGCAGATCATATTAGAGGGATTGGCGCGACGAGAGGATGAGATCTTCCGTAAGCGACAAGAGAGTGAGTATCTATAATGTGATCCGTCAACGCCTTAGAGACTTACCATATCTCAGCTGAGCAACGCCAAGATCAGGAGGCGAAGCGGCGTAGGATTGAAAAGTCTGGGTCTGGGGAGAACGATATTCAGATCGCCACCCCGTCTGCGAAACTTGGTCTGACTGCATCCACTACATCACTATCATCTCTTCCCCAACGTGCAGATAATTTTGCTGCCAAGGCCGACTCCATTGGTCTCGGAGCGCCACGTAATGCTCAGTCTCTTGAAGTCGCTCCAGTTGCAGCGCAAGCACTTGCTGGTTCGAATCGTGATGTAGTTGCCAATCGAGCTGCTATACGGATGGCGAACATGAGTGCTGCAGAGATGCTCAAGGCTGAGCTATCTGGACTCATGCCTGTGAAACAGAGTGCTTCTGCTCCTAAACCTGAGCCGGTTGTTCCGAATCCTCCACCCAAAGCAGACGCTGAGCTTATGGATGATGGGGACATTCCAGGTCTTGGGAATGCCCCGTCAGCGCTTGAATTTGTTGATGATGGGGCTGGTGACATGGTTGTCGAGTCGAGTAATCCTGTTGCTCTTCCAGTCGATGAGCCGGTAACATCTGTCTCTGGAACCAAGCGGAAGCTTGAAGATATCGAGGGAGAGGATGCCGATGAAGTGACTGGCCTTGATGAGGAGTCATCTGAAGATAACGAAGATCCGTCTTACGCCTTGGTAATCAAAGCAGATGGCTCAGTTGAGCAGCCCGATAACGTGAGGTATGAAATGCTGTAAAATATCCAAGGCTGGGCATGACATTTCCTCAGATTATACGAACCCGGATATAAGAAGCGGTACTATCAGCAAAAGTTTGGCATATCAGAATCCGATGATGATTTCCGTAGAAAGTGGGCGCTTTTGTTATCGATTTATGCACAAACCTGGCTGATATCCTGTACAAAGGCTAACAAAACACTATGTAGAAGGTATTGCGTGGGTTCTGCATTACTACTATCAGGGGGTGAGCTCCGTTCCGACAATTTGCCTTTCTTTGCTGACTCGGTAGTAGACCCCCTCATGGCAATGGTATTACCCATATCCATTTTGCACCTTTCGCATCCGACTTCGAAGGTCTGGAAAATATGCAACTGGAATTTAATCTCGGACAGCCGTTCAAACCTTATGAGCAACTTATGGGTGTTTTCCCCCCTGCCAGGTATGTCCAATTTTAGTCATGGTTTGACTACGTAGCTCACCACTATCACCAGTCGCAAGCATATACCAGAAGCCTTCCATGAGCTCATGATGAATGACGAGTCACCGATACATGATTTTTACCCAACCACCTTCCAGATCGACATGAATGGGAAGAAGATGTTGTGGCAGGGCGTTGCTCTTCTGCCTTTTATAGACGAGAAAAGGCTATTAGATGCGATGGCCGAGCACTACCCTAAACTCACTGAGGATGAAGTCCGACGGAACAGTTGGGGTCACGACGTCATGCTTGTTTCTGATGAACATGCGATGTATCCATTCTTTGAGGGATTGTATGGCAAGCGCAAGGAGAAACAGGTGCGTTGTCAGTTCGACTAGAGACCGATCTCGTTACTGACTACGACTACTCAGCCCCAACCAATGCCTACCAACCTGTCCAAGGGCATCAGTGGTAACGCTTTACCCAACCCTGATTGCTTGCCTGGATCAACGTACTACTCTCCACTGGCGTCCATGAACCTGCAAGATATCAAGAATGATCGTTCCCTCTCCGCTCTGTACTTCTTCCCCAAGCAGCTCTCGCCCCATCGATCAATGTTTCTTCCAGGGGTTACAAAACCGGCACGACAGCTCACTAGCGAGGATCTTGCTCGAAGGGGCCGAGGACATGGTCGAGGGGGCGGCATGGATCGTGGTGGTCGCGGACGAGGGGGCGGCTACCAGAACGGTTCTTACAACAACGGACATGGCTATGGCAGCAGCCATGGACAATCGCACACTGCGACATCATACGTCTCCTCGTACTCCACCACGCAGTCTCGGACGCCGTACGCTCAGCCCCAGCAAGGATTCGGAGGGTATGGCTCTAATGGGAGGCCACCAATTCAAAACTATGGTAACAATTATCCTGCCCAGTCACGTGGTGGTCCACCCCCTCGAGGAGGGGCCCCTCCCTCGCGCGGAATGCCACCCAACCGCGGTGGCCCTCCCCGTGGTGGCCCTCCCCGTGGTGGCCCTCCTCGTGGTGGTAGTCCCGGGTATGGAGGTTCTACATCCTATGGTCAAACTGCTCATCAACCAGCATATGGCCGTGGAGGCTATTCTGGTGGATACGGTGGCGGTGGCGGCAGCAGCAGCGGAGGGTATGGTGGACAGGCAAATAGTAGTTACGGGGGCTACGGCGGTTACGGTGGCCAGGCAAGCCGAGGCGGCTATGGCGGCTCAGGAGGACAAGACGGCTACGGCAGCCACATGGGATATGGAAACCAGAATGGCGGACAAAATCGTGGTGGCTATGGAGGCGGCTACAATGGAGGAGGTTACCAGAACCCTTCAAGGAGCCGGGGCCGCGGATTCTAGAGTAACTTATGCACACTGTCTTGCGTTAATATTTTGTCTTTGCAGATATTTTGTATTTTAGACTGTCGATGTATATTTGCAGGTTCTTTCAACTATACGAAAAATGTGGACCCGCTTCATCGATATGAAAATTGCTGTACCTTCCTCCAATATTTGATTTCTGGACTGTAGTCACGATAAACATTTGTCTACGGTCGAAGTGCAGGTAATAATATATTCGCAGTCAACCGTAGTACGAGTAGTACGATAAAAATGAAGAGGACAAAGATTAAGAATTTCGACGTCCACCTTCTCGCTGGATTACTGTTCTATCACGAATAGTAGCTGGAGGGCGCGGTACCGCGACTGGGCCTTGGTCCATCGTCAATCCAAGGCGTAACGCAGGTCAAGTACAACGAGTACTTCCGCTCGCTTCCCTTCGCTCTTTTCGATTCAGGCAATGGGAGTTCATCGACTGTTCCTGCAAGCAGACCTGAGCGTCGCTCGCGACCCTTGTAGAGGATAATTTCAACGCGACGGGTACGGAAGAAGGAATCGTTCCACAGATTGATCAGATCTGCAACAAGCGAGCTCCGCTTAGGCGGAAGCCCTGTGGCGAACTCGGGAAGGGGCATCTTGCCCGTCCACGCAAGAGCAAGATCCTGAAGTCGAGAATGAGCTGATACGCTACTGAAATAATGTCTATAACAACGTACGTTCACGAATATGTTCCAATCCTTGTGGCATATATCATGGGTATCGAGTACCAGTGGCATGCTGGGAATCTGGGTGTAAAATTGGTCCATATCTTGAATCCTCATCATCCCGAACGGAGTGTAAGGCTGAGTGGCATTTGGCGGACGGGAAAACGCCCGCGGAGCAGAGAGCTGGCTTGATTCTCTGCCAAAAGCAATGCTGGGCATACGCCGAGATGAATGGAATCCTGAACCGGCAGACGCACTGGGATTTGGAGAGGGCGCTCGCGTGACATAAAGAGATGCTGCCCTTGCGATAGGATCAGGTCCACGAAGGTAAGTAGAACGGGGGTTGTCTCCTGCTATTACAATTGGTGCAGCATTGGGGTAAGTGGAACGGGGGTTATCTTCTGGAATTATTATAATTGGGGGGGCATTAGGGTAAGTGGAATGGGGGCTACTATCTCCTACTATAAAAATTGGTGCAGCATTGGGGTAAGTGGAACGGGGGTTATCTTCTGGAATTATTACAATTGGGGGGGCATTAGGGTAAGTGGAATGGGGGCTACTATCTCCTATTATAAAAATTGGTGCAGCATCGGGGTAAGTGGAACGGGGGTTATCTCCGTGCACAATTACAATTGGTGCAGCATCGGGATAAGTGGACGTCGTGTAAGTGATAGATCCAGGCGCAATCTGGTCTTTCGAAGCCCGAGGATGCGCGACGTGAGAATGAGGCGTTTGCGGGGGTTGCGACTTGGGGATTGTGAATCCTCCTACGCCGTTGAACATCGTGCACTTTGTTGATGGAAGCTGGCCAGAGGGAAGGGGATTGCACTGATAAGACGTGACTATCGCCTCTCATACTAATTATAACGCTTAGGCGCCAAATGTTAGACCCTCGAGGCCTGACGCGGCAGCGAGCCTGCTAGTAAGGGTGGCTAGGCTCTGTAAGGCAACTTTGCAGTGGCGGTTGCGCTAAAGGAACAATTATTGAAGACGAGGTGTCAACAGTCGAGTGACAAGGAGGCATCTATACCCAACCTGTGCCAAAGGATGTGATTGTTTGATTGTTCTTCCGTCACAGCAACACAGACTTACAGGGTGATCCCTCTTGCAAGAAACCCTAACGCCCCTGGCAGCGTGGGTCAACCACCACACTCACCGGTGACGCACACTGGTACAGTCACTAGTACACGTACTTGGTATAGCCTCGACGGAATGGACGCGTGACCGCCTTGTATGTGTTGAAAGTTCCATGAGCCTGCCCCCGGCAGCTCCCTATAACGTTCGGCAGAAATTTGGCTATCTGAGGCCTAAATTTTTCCTTGTCCGATTTTTGCGTATTTGGCGCCCCGCAGAGCTGCTCCAGCCTCTGAGGACACTGATGAGTCTGCCCGATTTTTGCCTATTTGATCAAGGCCTTCGGGACAGACTTTTTCAACCTTGTCGCTGTATAATAAATGAGTGTCAATCAATATCTGAAAGGCTTGGTATAACTAGTGTCACTCGATCTGACCGTGACGGATTTGACGAATTCAAATGGTCGAGATATAACTGCAGTGCAAAATGCAGTGGGAAGATATTCCTGGCAAGGACCCTGTAGAACCTGCCGGTGCCTTGACTGCTCTTGTCAGACTGTTAGTCCCTGACCGGCGTGTGCCACCACCGCGTGGTGCCTCGACTTGATCTGTGAACATGCGCATTGCGCAAGCTAGGCTCGAAGTCTTCGCCTATCAGTAATCATGAACAGTGTCTGTACTTCAAGATCATGATCAATAACTATTGGCCCAGCGGGCAGGGAATGAGGAAACATACACCATCTACTACAGCCTATCGCACCCGCAAGTAGACGCTGTGGGCCGTTATTCTTAGGTTAGCCTTTGGTCTGACTAAGGGAGACTAGGTGAGCCTCCTTACTACAACGGTAGTAGCTAGTCTAGTAAGTAAACTTACTAATATTGTTCATGTTCAATATTCAATGTCAATTCACTGTCGTAATTGAGCCACTGCTACAAGTAGACAATCTCTAGGTATTTGCGACTAATGTAAAAAATTGAGTCACTCGGTGTTATTGGAAAATTAACCTCGATCAAGCCCTCCTGACGTATCTTCCTCCACTGTCCAAATATCTGTTCCAGGTTAGAGACGGTCTCAAACCCAACAACGTCTATGGGTTCAGATGTGGGTGAGACGAACTGATCTCTCTCACGTTCTCGCCGGCACCTGAGGGGGAAGCCGACCGACTTGCCCTGGATCCCTAGGACCTCGCGTGATCCATCCCTAACAAGTGAATAGCTGATGATTCCGAGCGCATACTGATACTGGCCGTGGACCAAGGAGTTATCCACAGTGATATCAATCTTGATGTTTGGGTACAACGGGCAGTCGAATGTGATACGGGCATATCCTGTCTCCATGGCCATTCCCAAAGGGAGATTGAGAGGGAGTATCACTAGAGGCACTCGCAATCCGAGGCTAGTCATAGTCATCTCCAGTCGCCTACCAACCAACTTCAACTCTCGACGGTCCAGAAAGCTCCTTGGCGATCGAGGAATAGCATCCGAAGTGTGATGTTTTACAGCCTTGCCCTTCCAGTTGAGGACAGAAGGGTCACCGGCCTGCATGATGGCCTCGATGAGCCTGCAGAATGCGCGGTCTCCTCCTTCTCCATACGCGATCTGCAGGCTGACGTCAAAAATGCCCATCAGAGAATAGGCCACATCTTCGACCCTCGTTGTTTTGCGTTCGGCTGCCCACGCCATCCGCTCATCCACCTTGAGCGGACCTGGATTGAATTGCCAGTAGATCTCATGACGAGGGATGCGAGTGGCTGTCTCCAGATGCTGCAGTATTCTGGTGTTCGCTTCCTTACGTTTGTCGTTTGAAGCATCCGTCATAGCCGTCCAGCGCTTGTTGAAGAATTTGATATAGTAAGGTGCAAGGAGTTCTTGCAACGTCCAGCCTCTTGTCGTCCATTCATCATGCAATATATCCTCGATGATCTCGCTTTGTGCTAGATGGACGATGCAAATCTCCGAGTTGCGATACCACCGGAACGTGGAAGCGAATCGACTCGTCCAGCTCGGTACTGCTGCTCTTGTCGATGCAACAGGTATCTGACCATGCAAATTCCACTTTGTACTTCCTGGCCTGTTCACAAAAGTTCTCCAGCTTCGCGTATCCCGGACCTGCTGCTGTGCCCGCCTTTATCTCTTCGTAGGTTGGCTCTCCCGAAGCCAACCATCTATGAGATAGAACGGCATATTTGACATGGCGGGAGGGTTTGTAGAGCCCGTAATCCTTTCGAGGGACAGAGGGATACAAGTGCTTCCTCACATCATCACGCTCTACAAACTTCATATCTGATAGGCGTATGAGGCGGATCGGGATGTGATTCATCACATATTGGTCGAACTCCTCTAGGCGCCGCGCATAATCACTCATAACGGATCACTACTAACCACAAACTATACAATGAATATATGCGACATGATGCAGCATATACTGCTCACCTGCGTGGATGTCGAAGGATATTCCCACGATGCAACGTCTGTCAGAGGAAATGGTGTTGTAAAAGGTCCCTGTGTCTCAACAAGCTACAAATCATTCGGTGAGACTTCAGCATTTCAATTGCGACCAAATGATCTTACCTCAGGCGAACAGCAAAAGATGTTTTTAACGATGGTATAAGATGGTGCAACGCCCTGTGATGCACCCTTTATTTGTCAACTGAAAATGTCAGTTCCTCGATAATTGAAACCTCACCTCAACTTCAAAGCTTCAAGGGTTTCGGCGCTACGATGCAGAAAGGTGCGTTCCGCAATGTTGTAAAGACGGCTTGCGATTTGGTCCAGATCAAAATATTAGTACCAGGGCCCATCATGACTTTTGTACGAGGCCCGGAGGAAGTTCTATGTACATAGCCAGAGGTCGTATTCTAAGTTCAGTTCGAGGCACGAGAACTTACATAGAATGAGGTCTATGTGGCAACACAGCTTTTCTGATTTCTCACCCTTCTTACTTCGTACTATCACGAAGTATTCACAAGTCCTCGACTACTCGACGACACTCGCGTTTCGTCGCACCCGCCCTCCACTCCCTTCTTAGCAGCGTACATCTCATTCATTTCAAGAATAGAAGTATGGCTAAACTACTAATGAAATAACTCGACGCATCATTTTCGACTCTGGCAGAATCAGCAGATTCTGCGCCATGAGCTGCTATGGCCCTCCCGCCCATCACGGCTCATCCTGGACTTTACCCCACAGGTTCGAAACGATGTTTCGGGTCGCGAACCCTGCGGGTTCGAGCCCAAGTAGCTTCACAATAGCATTGTCATCATTTGTAAAATCAGACGATAATTTCTTACTAATGAATCTGATTTTATGGCGTAATCATCACGAAAACTGGACGCTACACATAGATTGGAACTTGGGCAGAGGGACAGGTTTCGAGAGCTTAGTCAGCAGAGGCAATACCGCGCACAGCAAAGGCTGTCACTTACAGCTATATTCATATCGATAGACCAGAATTTGAAAAATTCACTTAGCCGCTTTTATTTGTTATTGGAGCGATACCAAACAGAGGCGCTCATGCTAGCTCAATTTGTAAGACATTAATGGTACTTGTGGGGCTTGTTTGGCGGTACAAATGTTGTGACCAGATGGCGCGCGCGCACATCTGCTACCAGCTGCACATGGTGATGGTAGTACTATACTACTAGTACCAACTGTAGGTGACCGTCATTGTCAAGCAATGAAGCCCTTGCCGTGCAAGACACTACATGCTTTCACTTACTACAACATCCTGTGCTGTAAGTAGACGAGGACGACCGCTTTCCAGAGGTCTTTGAACAACAGAGCCACATGTGAGTTGCGAGAGCCGAAGCACTCGATTGACTGTTCGATGGCTGCATCCTGTCACTTGTGCTATGGCCTTCGACATCATGCCGCGTGTGGACATAACAATCCACTGCTGTTTGGCAGCCTCTGGTATATGTTGATGGTTTCGGTCCATGATGACGATAGTCGGCAGTCGTTATACTAGCACTTCCCAAGCGACTTACAAAAGTAGCTAGCATGAGTGCCTCTGTTTGGTGTCGCTCCAACAACAAATAAAAGCGGCTAAGTGAATTTTTCAAATTCTGGTCTATCGATATGAAGATAGCTGTAAGCTTGACATACTGTCCCAAAGTTTGTGTATGGAGGCAACCGAGAGTTGGGTGTGACATGCTGCCACAGTTGCAGAGTTAGCAGCCTCACCTGATTGGAGCGTGACATGTAAACAAGCCAGCAACCAGTGACGCGGACGTTGGGTGCCTGTCAAGGCTGTCATACTATGTCTGAGTGTGGCCTAGTGTTGTTGCTCGGACTCTGTTTCAAAACTTTCACGGAGGCGCAGATTGACGATTTAGTACTGGTACTTAGATTACCAGTGAAAACTGTATGCTGCCAGTCTGAACCAACCTGAAAGACATGGACTGGTTGTTGCGGGAGACATGAGAACATATGGGCACCTGTAGATCTGACTCACGAAGTCTGCAACACGCCAGCATTGTCACATTTGAG